>JAQMYG010000017.1:11954000-11972044 GCA_030014215.1 Clariallabes teugelsi
TCATGTTTGTGGCTGTAATGTGACAAAATGTGGAAAAGTTCAAGGGGGCCGAATACTTTTGCAAGCCACTGTATATTGAACCTAACACACAGTATGACTACAGATCAATCCCTGCTATTTGTTATCATCTTCCTATTGCCATCTCAGGAAGTTTTTCCCTTGCCACCGTTGCCCTCAGCTTGCTCATCATGGACTATCTAATCATTTTGATTCATATACATTTCATGTAAACTTCATAATTTTCTTTTAACTGTGTAAAGTGGCTTTGCGACAATGACAATTGTTATAAGCACTACACAAATACAATTTAATTGAATTCAGTGATGTTGCTGAACCTAGACCTTGGTCAAGGACCAAGAAGAGTAACCTCAGATCACAACACTGTTTCCACAACTTGTATGGGCTTCTTATACTGATCCACCTATCACACTGGAACAGGGAAAATCTGGAAGACATGACCTTTAGTCAAATACTAAAATCCTTACGTTTGCCCATTTTTTTCTATTTCCAACACATTAGACTTCAGGGACAAAGGGTTCACACTTGTTGCCTAATATATTCACCTACTACCAGGTACCATTGGCACAAGATATTGTAGCTGTAGCTACTATAACAGGAGCCAAATTATGATGGCTAGATGACTGGGTCAGAGCAACTTTAAAACTGTAGCTCTTCTGGGATGTTTCCAGTCTGCAGTGGTCAGGATCTACCAAAAGAAGTCCAAGAAAAGAAAACCTTTGAACTGATGACAGGCAACCAAGGCTCACTGATGCACGTGAGGAGTAAAAACTGGGCCATGTAGTCCAATCCAATAGAGGAGCTACTGTAGCTCAAATTGAGGTTAATGCTGGTTCTCATAAAGGTGTCAGAACCTGGAGGTCATTACTGTTTTGGTTGCAAAAGGGGGACATACTGTCATAATGTTATGGCTGATCGGTGTATCTACTGTACCTTGTTACCGTGTTACACAAAAGTTTTTTATAGGCTAAATAATTAACTGACTGACATACTTTGTTAATTTCCAAAACCAACACATTGATATCTGTAGTACAGCATTGTCTAAGTTTAACAAATACAGTGGATGCCAAAAGTATTAATACAACATATCCCAGGTATTATAAGTGCAAAAAAAACACGTGTTTTCACTAATTAGTTCTAGTCTATCTGTCTAAAGAATTGGTGAAATTCGCTGGTTTAGTTAATAGATGGAACAAATATGTATCAGTACCTTTACTTCATGAAGCCAAGGTATCTACCACTGCAAAAATAATGTCTAAAACTAAACATTTCTCAAGTAAATTGTGAATGTCTGTGGCAAATTTCTGTATGTGATCTTCATGAATCAATCAAGCAGGTGGGGATTGAGCAAGTGACACCAGGACTTGATACTAAATACTGATTGTGATTTAGCAATGCCATTGCATAAAATATATTTTCCTCATTGCCATTATATATTTAAACATTGAATTTCCCTTTGTCTTAATACTTTTGGCCCGCACTGTATATCTTGGGCTGACCTTTACCTTTGCTATTGTAATACGCAACATATTGGATCATGCATATTTTTAACCAGTTTATCTAAGACACTTGGAAACACTGGTTTAAAGTGTATCTGAAAACTGGAAATGGCTTTAAATAAGCATGTCTTATGCAATTATATTACTTCAAGAAAGTAAAGAATTAAAAATGACAAATGCAGACTTACATCATCGGAAGCACATGCAAACTTCTCCGAAATCACAAAGGGCACACCATCCATCGCTAAAATGCAAAACAGATGGTGAAAAAACATTGAATTGACCAAATATATAGTCAGGTGCGTAAGTATTTGGACAATGACAATAAAAAATTTTTTTTTAAAAATTATATATAAAGTCAGCAGTAGACAGGAACTTCAAAGTGGCTCTAGTTAGGCAGGTGGAGCGATATCACTTTTAGGAAAAAAAGAAGTCAGTTCAAGAAGTTGAAAAGTTCAAATATATTTAATTAGAAGTCGATTGAATGGACTAGGGAAAAATAAATAATTTTTCCAATAAATGAGAATAATCCAATTACAGAAAGGATGCCTATATAAAAAATGGACAATTTCCGGTGTCCTGCTGATGATAAAGTGACTGGTTGTTCCCAGGGAGCCCTTATGTCTGTTTCTTTGTGGTTTTCCCTTTTATTTATGCTGTCAAAGTTAGTCCTGCTCTATTCACTATGTGACTGTAGGCATACAGTTGTGTCTGGCTTTGGTCTGCATTGGTTCAGTTCAGCTTCAGTTCAAATCAGTTTTTCTGTGATGGCTTGGGACTCAAAATGTCATGAACAGATTCATATCAAAATCTTCATCAGAAAACATTTGGTAACCTCAACAAAATGGACTTTATAAGGATGGGTTCCCTCTTGAGTCGGGTACCTCAAGGTTTCTCCCTCAGAATGTAGATGTACTGTAGATGTGTAAAAGTTGTCTGATCTGGGACTTGTGAGGTCTGTTACTATCTTCCTGTCCTTGGTCGAGCACCACTTGCCATAGACAGAGCGCAGGTCAGACAGCTCAATCCGGTAGATGTCTTTAAGCTTTGCAGAATCTTACATAGTTGCCCTGGTCATGCAGTTTATAGATGCTACCTACTCCAGTTCTTCTGAGTGTCTAGCAAGGATTTTAGCATAAATATAGAGATTCTAAGAGACTGAATATAAACCCTTTTTGTAGTACAATTGGATCATACACCCTTAAAAAAGAACTAATTGAAATCGGTTGAGAAATGTATACGTTATAGTGCTTTTTATTCAGAAACACCAAAGCTCCACAGTTTACTCATGCTTGCTCACAGATCAATCCTGTGGTGTCTTATAGCGTTACATTAATATCAAGAGTTATGTATGTGAAAACGCAAAGTTAGTTTTGAGACATGCATGCACAGCTTTAATTACGGGTGAGATTTGAGAATAGTGCATACACTCTTGCTTTTTTTTAGCTGCATGGCTACTACATACAGTACGTGATTGCTATAATGTGCCAGGAATCAACATTTAAAGAAATTAGATGCATCATTTTTTTACGGGAGAAAACAAAAATACAGTATATTCAGTTTTACTTGGCTCATATATTCAGTTGTCCTCTCCAGAGTAAGAAAATACCCCTCTTTGTCCTTTATGTGTTCTTATTTCTTACCAAAATAAATGAGAACATTTAAAATTTGCAGTTAATGTCCCAATATATATAAACTCTATCAAACTTTAATACAGTGCCTGCACAGAAGTACTGCTGTGCTTAGGTGTTCGTGTTTTTTTCCCACTTTGTGACCGATGTACTTTGTCCTTCTATGCCAGGAACACATCACTGCTGTCAGCGTTGTGCTCAAAGAGACCTATCCCTATTAGTCAGGCCATACAGACATGTAAACAGTAAAAGTACTGATTATTTTAAAATACTGGTATAGTTTTTTTTTTTTTTATTCTAGTACCATGGCACTTTTTAGTACCAGTAAACCATGCAAGTGTACAGCAAGTACAGCAGGGGGCTCAGGACACCACCCTGGGGGACTTCAGTGCGGAGGGTGAGGAAATTGGGAATCCATTGAAAGAAGGATGGACTAAATCCCAGATCCCCCAGCTTGTTGATGAGTGTGGGTTAAAGCAATGTTAAATGCTGAACAGTACTCAACAAATAACATTTCAACAATTTCCCCCTCATGTTGTCCAGATGGCTTATTGCTGTTTGGAGGATGGGTATGATGGCATCATCTGTAAATCTATTTGACCCTGTCCCTGAGATCACCGTGTTTATTATCCGGAGACTGGATGTTTGCTAGCAGGATGCGTGACAGGGGTATGTGTGTATGTGAGCCCGTTTACACTTACTAAAAGCATTCATACTGCTCCTCAAACAGTGTATGTAAAGAATGCAGGGCAGTGCATGGCCCAGGGAGACATCAAAGCCTTGCTTATTCTGCACATGTTTTAGGAAGAAAAGAAAGCGATTTAAAATACCAATCACCACCATCATGAAACCTTTCAATATGCACATGAATTTATCAATAAATTTAATTGGGGACCAATACCCCACTGAAAGGACCCATAAATACTACAGCACTGCAAGCAGGTAAAACATACAGACATCATAAAATTGTTTCCCCAATGAAAACATTGTTAATTATAGCAAATCAACGGGAGTTGTGTTCTTAATGTCCCTAACAAACACTACCTCCAAATGATCAAGAAAGAAACCATACCCTTAAAGAACAAATCATCCATAATGTCAGCATGTACAAAAAATGAGAGCGACCCATTCTTTTACAAATGTTTGTAGAAGCGGTCTGCATGTCTAGGTGCTCGATTTTATACACCTGTAACTATGGAAGTGATTGGAAAACATGAATTGAACTGCCAATGAACTTTTGGCAATATATTGTATTTTATATGGCATAGAACCTGTTTTGGTCAGTTTTGATGTAACTTGAAAAGGAACATTCAACTCATAGTACACCTGCATAAGTATATGTGTCAAATATTGATTAGGTGGGAAGTGAAGACATGTAGGTCAGCATGATTTACCTTGTAAGCTTTAAAGATGATAAAAGTCAAAAACGCGATCTATAGAAATGGAAGCCAGTTAAAGAAAGAAAGTAAGTATGTTCCATAACTATGGTCAGCTCTTCAGGGTTTTCGCTAAAGACTGATTTAATTTATTGCTTAGTTTTTTCAATTTTCCTATCATTAATTTTATTATTCATTGAAAGAAAAAAAAGTGTTTTTGCATTTTGCGACCTTTTTGTCCTTAATTTGTCATGAAACACAATATACTGTATGTATACCCTGGATGGGGTGCCAACCCATCAAAGGTCATAAGCAATTAGACCCCAAATAATTTTAAAGTCATTCAATTTTATTTCATCTTGCATATCTGCCTTATTACAAAACTCCTGTCCAATTCTGTAAAAATTTCCTTTTCTATGTCGTCATGCATAACAATGAGCTCCTTGGCTATGAGAAGATCCTGGCTGAGACGAACACAATTTCAAATATATATTTTTGATACCTATGTTCCATTTAATGAAATCAAGTTTTGAACAAGACTTTTATGAAGACAACATCATAATAGGGAAAAGGTTTTACATTATATCATTTCATGTCACCCCATCTGTAAAACTGAAAGTCTGCTGAAACTCTCAAGTGCTTAATTTGAAATCCATTGTGGTGTTGTCCAGAGGCAAAATTACATTGTGTCACTGTCCAAAGACTTAATGCCCTGAATGTATTATTCAAGTAATGTTAGTCATTATGAGTCGTAAAATATACTTAAGATTCTCCCAATGGAATGGGAGTATAAAAGTAGGGCAAACACAAGTAGCATCATATGAAACAATAAAATTGCATTAATATCTATCTGATACACTGTACAAATTATGTACACATCTATACTTTGTAGCACAGACCAAGCCATGGATGATATAAAGGTTTTTACCTGATATGGCATATAGGTTGGAACTCTGGTGTTCATAGTCAGGCCGAGTGGTACTCCTCCTAAAACTGGCAGGTAGGGTCATGGATATGTGTCTGTGAAAAAAAAAAAACAACACAGAAATGCATTTCAATATAATCAAACACAATCCAGCAACTGTACACAAATATAATGGCCTGCAAAGTTTACACAAAAAATATATATATATATATATATATATATATATAGATATACACCTTCTTGGATCACTTTTAACTTGACTAATTATTTAACATTTTTTAACCTACTGTGTGCTAAAGCAGGTGTTTTAGATTATGGTTAAAGACTTGCATTCTTTTTATGGCCAGGACAGCAAAAGTGTACTGTAGTATAGTGTATTATATTGATGATAACAATTGTGATGTTTCAAAATATACACACAAACATGAAAACAAGACAACATGAAAGGAGAACCTGTTTCTTAAGTGAAAAGTGACAAATATTTTGGAGAAAATGTAAGAAATGAAAAATGGAGAAAAGTAATTTACATTTTGATATATGTATTTACATCTGTATGCATGATTGGTGTGATCTGAAAATTATGCTTGTGCTGAGAGTGTGGTATAACGTAAACAGTGCTTAATGAGGAGCACGTAGGTTAGTATATTCAGCTTTTTGTGTTTTTTGATTAATGCGTTCTAGTTGTAAAAAATAAAAACGCATTTTATCAGTGTAATGCCTCATATTGTCTATTATTTTCAAAGTTAGACCAACTACTAAAGAAATGATCCTACTGTATTACTTTTTTTTTTTTGCAGTTACACCTGTCAAAAAGTATGGGATCACCATTCTATAGGAAAATGTTTGTTCAATTGTTAAATATAGGGTTTGCATGTCAGATAAAGGTACAGGGGAGATGACGGACATTACATCTTCATTGAATGCACAAGCTTTTGAGATTTTGAATAAAAAAATGTTTAGTGATGATGATATAATTTTGATAAGATAATGCATCTTGCTATGGGGAAAAAGCAGTAAAAACTTTATATAATGTCTATAGCGTGGCCTGCAAATAGTCCGGATTTCAATTGAAAATCATGGACAAATGGAAATGAAAGAAAATGATCCATGACTAGGCTCTAACATGCAAAGCTGACCTGGCAATTGCAATAAGAGAAGGTTGAAGTCAGATTGATGAGAAATACTGTTTGTTGATATTTAAATCCATGCTTTAGAGAATTAGAGAATTCAAGCTGTTATAAAAGCTAGAGGTGGTGCAACAAAGTATTGGTAATGTACTGTAGAGTGTTTTTGTTTCATGATTCCATAATATTTGAATTGAGCGATTCCATATTTTTTTTCAATGTGTGATCTGCAAAAACAGCTGCAATTGACCATAGTTTTCTTTCTTTATTATGTTTAAGTGTTTCTTAAAGCCAGAAGGTTAGAAGTTAAATGAAAATAGCTTTGTGGCATGTCTCTGATTAGTTTTTCTTTCTACAGAATTAAACATGAATGAACATTTTCCAAGATTGCAGATTCCATACTTTTTGCAAGTACTTTTTGTACTTTACAATGTGTATGTTCGGCATGCCTGCTGTATAACTAGTTTCACATATAAAGGAGGAAAAAGCTTAAAAATCATTGCTATAGGGCATAAGAGGCATTTGGTATGCAAGATTCAACAGCAATGTCATTCTTGCGCAGCTTTTCATCGTGTAATAAAGATATTTATTATTGAGACCACCCAAGGGATAATCTCAGGTTCTATAAAAATAAACCAAACATGTAGTTCCCGGGAGTCTGGCTCCAAAAGCGATCATTTGGCCTCGATAGCAAGATTTCCTATTCGTGACCTGTCCAGGGGTGATTTTTATGCAACTTATTTGAAATTATATTAAGCCATAAAGTTATGTATAATTAGGGACATGGCCAATTTGAGTGACAGCTGCAATGGAGGTGTCAAACTGCTACAGTAGCTGTCTGCTATGCATCAATTTAGCTACCCAGCTAACTGGAATCGCTGGAGTTTAACTTGCCACAAGAAATGTAGGAGTTGACAGGATATGAGGTGTATGGCATGAATGACAGAGCTCAATCAAATGCATTAGCATATACAGTAAATTACATATTATTGTCACTGACCATAACATTTTAGCTAAATCTAAGCAAAGCTAAATCGTGGCTAAGCTTGTAGGTGGTAACTTGAGTTAGGTAGGCCGGTTGCAAATAACAAGATGGTGATGACTGCAAGAGGGTAAATAATCATCTGTCACTTTGCACCTACAGTACCTAGTGTCCATGCATGTAACCATGCTGGCAGTCAAGCAAGTTGATCTGTTTAAGGTTAAGTTGATTATGTTTTTGTGCATACCTCCCCCCACATCTCTTTAGCACTGAGCCATCTGCTGGCTGAGCCTGTAGCATGGTGGCATCAGGAAAGACCATCTGCATTACTATGATGTCCTGGTTCAGTACAAGACCGGAAACAAGTAATCCTGCAACCAGCAAGATTGTGCCAATGAGACATTTTCCACTGCTGGGAGGCATTACTCGTCACCAGCATGAAGTGCTTGTCCGACAGGCAGTATGTTATTTCCTCTGTAGACAACTTTATAGCTAGAGTGTCATGGGAGTATTTGGTGCACGCTTTCTGCTCATATTCCTGATTGGGTGTTCCTCACCATTGAACACTTGTGATAGTACTGCTCCCAAGCCCAGTGAACAATGATGGGCTACCCAAAGTTCCTGACTGGGGCACTAGTAAGAAATCATTTCATATTTATGCTGAACTTCCCTTTTCTAGCTGCTCATTAATCATACAATAATACCCTTCCAAGTCTCTGAAAGCACATTCCTGTTTTGGGTAGTAAGTTGGGGAGGTTTTGTGGACCACCTCCACTTTTTCTTTTGCGGCCTATAGGAGCCCATTGGCAATGCAGCACCCCAGACACTGTGCTCAGACCCAGGTGGAATTTTTATTGGTTTGCTGCAAGCAAGGCTATTTGGAGTTCTTGACTGGCTGTGTGGTGGTACAGATGGTTAGCCCAGGTAGTCAAATGGATGATGACATGATGCCCAATTACTGTATGCCTCAGCCTACTGCTAGTGGGGATGTGGAAAGAAGCTGGCAACTGATACTGCCTGTGTCCCTATGTGGTGCTAAAGGCTGCCTTTGGTCAGGCTTTTGAATGCGGGGGCCTCTTAATAGCATTTTAGTCAGCTCTAGGGTTGAAGCAGGCCCAGCTAAGGTGTTCCAAGCAGTGATGGGGTAGCAGCCTTACTCCAAGAATAGGTTCAGAGGCTTGGGGATCACCACAGTGGGGCTGGACCAGTAACTAGCGGACTACTCTTTAATAACGTTCAGTGTCAATGGCTTTCCAGTGGGCCTTTGGCACCCTGTATAGCCGTTGAAATTACATCTTGGTAGCAGGTGACCTAGTCTATAAACATCAAAATATATAGTGTTGATAAAATTCTCCCCAGTGCATTCAAAGGGGTCGCCAATAATGGGTAGTGGTATCAGCAGCGTTGTGGACACTGTTGACAGACGTTCTTAACTTTAGCATTCAGGCCTAGTCAGTGGAACTGATTCTGGATCTTTTTGCTGGTATTCTGTGCCCTATGATATCCTCTTACGAGATGACTATATGCTAGGTGCATGATCACATCGATTTTTGTGTCGTGGCACAAGTGGCAACTGAGCCTAAGGCTGAGGCAAGGAGAAGGGTCAAGGAGCACACATTTTATTCCTTCTTTCTCTGGGGCCAAGCACCCATGTACCAAGGGCACACTCCACCACATCTTGTATCTGCCGTGAGTTCCACTTTGTCTATAGCCTCTCTCTCTTCTCTGGTTGGAACTGCTCTAGCCATGACCACATTGAGTGATGTGCTGCAGATGGTTCAATTGGCTACTCAGAAGCCTTACCCCGACTAGGCAAGGGGGCCTCGACGGCAAATCCAGTGCCTTTTCCTCGTTGTCGACTGGATCAATGGATTAATTTGTCTCTAGCCGTGGTAAAGCTGGCAATCCCACCCTTCACACGCGTTCTGAAGGGTATGCCGCCTCTGTAGGGAGCCTCCGGAGTGAGGGAGAAGTGAAAAAGTTTTGCCGTAACTAGTTCACAACGTGACAATATACAATGGCCACGGGGAATAAGTTGAAGTGTTTGAGGAAACCAGCCAATACCTCTCCCTAGCACACATTGTAGCAATATGACAAGCCTAAAAAAGTATAGCAAATGTCAACAACAACAAAAAAAAATCTTTTTTGGCATGTTGTCTACAGAAGGTAGTGCATCTATGATTTGACAGGGCCCAAGAAAACATCCAATTGCTTACTAAAGAACCACAATAAATAACAGAAAAAGAGATGGATTATGGATTAGCAGCTGGAGTATTCGCCCTTTCAAATGTCCTCACCATAGTAACCTCCAAACCTGGAGGTCTTTTGCAAGCAAACAGGCATTCTGACTTGCTTTTCTAGCAATCCTACAAGCAGTTTCCTCTGATATTTTTTTGGTCTTCCATACCTTATCTTGACCTCCACTGTTCATGTTAACTGACATTTGTTAATTACATTCCAAACTGAGGAAATCGGTACCCAAAAACACTCTGCTATCTTCTTATAGCCGTGTCCTGCTTTGTGGGTGTCAATAATTTCAACTTTTCAGAGTGTTAGGCAACTGCTTAGAGGAACCCATGGCTGCTGATTGTTGGGAAACGTTTGGAGGAGTCTGAGTATTTAGAAAGCTTTAAAATTTGCATCACCTGCCCTTTCCTAACGATGACCATGAACAACCCATGACAGCCCTAAAAGGCTAATTAAGGTCTGATACCTTGGTCAAAGTTATCTTAGAGCTCATGTCTCCTGGGGTTCCCATTCTTTTGCAGGGTGCTGCTTTCCCTTTTTAATACTAAAATTGTAAAAATAAAAAAAACAATATTGCTTAAAATAGTGCAAAAGAGTGTTTCATGTTTAACTTTATGCCTTTTGGAGATCATTTCATCTGTATGAAATGCCACAGTTGACCACATTCCAGTCAGTCCAATTGAAGCAGGTAGAATAATCATGTTCATGACTAGCAGAATTAAAAGCACTTGGGGCATCATGCAATTTGGGTAAAAGGTACAGTACTCTCCATACGTGGCATTTCAGCTCTATGCCCCAATTTGGGTTCAGAGACGTTTTCAGAGATGACAGCACTACAGTCACACATGTAGTTGGCTGTTGCGAAATGCCCAGAACATGAAACAAATGTCTCTTTTGTCAGGTAGGGGGATGTGGCTACAGAAGGCAGAAAAATAAGCACCACTCTAGGAGAAATGTCTCAGAAATCAATCATCTGATTTTTTTGGATATACAGAAGAGAGTGGCAGGGAAAGTACATACCCTTTATGACAGGCAGACTTAATACAGTAGGTGGGTTGAACCAGTATTAATAGCTAAGGAAGCCCTCTGGCATAGCATAGTCCATATGCTGGATGTGTGGATCATCCACAATCAGAGGGAATGGTGGAAAGAGTAAATGGAATGCTTAAAATAAAGATAGCAACAAAAAAAAAAACACAAACGATAAAAAAAAACAAAAAAACAAATACATAGAGATTTCCACTGGTTGCAAGCTTTATCTAAAGCTTTAATGCACAAGTGGGGCCACAATTGCATGAGATTCAGGAATTACAGTACATTTGTAAGATAACAATTATCATAAGGTAATGTTTTCAACACCCACTTTCTACAAAAAGAATGACTCAGGACCCCAGAACATCAAATAACCTTATACAGACATTGGAATAAACAGGTTTAAAATATCCAGTACTAAAGTATCGTATTAAAAAACGAGACAGATTTCGCCCTGGGGTTTTCATTCTTTTGCAGGGTGCTGCTTTCCCTTTTTAACTTTAAAATTGTAGAAATGAAAACAATACACTGATACTGCTTAAATATTGCAAAAGAGTGTTTCATGTTTAACTTTATGCCTTTTGGAGGTCATGTCATCTTTCACTTGCTTAATTGTTCAAATTAAAAGACATTTTGGCCAGTAGTGCCTGTCATTTGCATGCCACTGTATACCTGAAACTGCACCTGTTCCAAAACTGCCAGAAAAGCCAGACTACAGTCTGAAGCTACACATGGAGATCTAACTTTTTGAAGAAATATCCTCATCTGATGAAAAAACGTAACTGGTTAAAGAGAACAAAAAAAAAAAAAAGAGAACAGAAGGGTCTTCTCCAAGTTTGGCCACTAATTAGGATTACTAAATGCTCACAAGGATTCCATTCATCCTTCTAGGAACCGCTAGTCCAACTAGGGGTTATGGAGGCCAATGGTGACCATTGTATTTATTCCCATTTTGCACGACCATGGTAGGATCTCCGGTCAACTCACACATGCAATCACACAGTACGGCTAATTTAGCCTGTGCCTCTTTCACAAACCATTACAAGCAAACAAGATTGAAACATTCTTACTATATTAACTACATAATTAAAGAAAGTGTACTGATAACTAGTCTGTGAATCAATGTAGTACCTTTAAGGAATTCCAATTGCTTCCACATTGATAAAATCACCAAAATTTTAGATTATATGGTTTTACATATGTATATAAGGATTTACATAAAGAACAGGGGATTTGGGATGTTAGTTATAATTTTCCAATATTAACTTATCAACTTCCAATAAAAACAAAAAAAAATAAACTTTTGGACGTGGTTCAAAAAATACCTATAAATGCTTACTCTTATAGTTTAAACCCTCAATATGCCCCCAAATATTTTTCCAAAACACTTGAATTTAATTTCAAACTACTTTTTAAATATATTAATATATAAAGCTCAAAGGTAAACCCATATACAGCTGTGTCTCCCGCAGTGCTAGAATGTTAAATACAGATGTTACTCCTACTGTATATGTACTGTAATTCATGCAAGCGCGTTTCTTTGGAATGCACTGTTGTTTTCTTTGGTATTTATAGAGTAAATAAAGTAATAATTCACCATCCCAAGCCGCGGTTTCCTTTGTGGTTGCTTTGTGTTCTCCCTACAGTACTAAAAAATGTATACAGTTTTATATTTTATATAGAAATTTTACAGAATTTACATTAATATTTAAGTTACGAAATTAGTAAATTATATTGTTCTTAATAGTTAAGCGTTAAAATGCATAACCATTGATGTATCGCCATAAAAAAGGCAGAAAGAATTGCAGAGGATATTTGCGGTTTCCTCGAAATTGCGGAGGTTTCCACAAACAATAATTAATTAGGTTCTAAGGAAAAATCCGTGAATGACTGAGGCCCCGAAATCTAAACCGTGATTTTGCGGGGGTCGGCTGCGTTATGTTGTCATTGCCTGATCATTCCTGATGCTCCACTCCTGCTCTATAACAGTTCTTCATTGCGTTGTACTGATATACAACATGTACTGTGCAAATGTTTTAGGCAGGTGTGAAAAAAAAATGCTGAAAAGTAAGAACACTTTCAAAAATAGAAATGTTAATAGTTCATAATTATCAATTAACAAATGCAAAGAGCAATCAACAGAAGAGAAATCTAAATCAACCTTTAGTGTGAACACCCTCTTCTTAAAGAAGATTGCAGAATCAATTTGGGGCCCAGCAGGCAGCTCCCTGATGGTATTGCATGACATAAGTATTTGCCTGTATTTCTCATTGTTGAGGACAACATTAATCCTGACCAAATCTCCAACTCCATTTGTAGTTAAGTCTCTTAGCCTTGATTTGATGAGAGGCTTTTGGTCCGCAATTCCTTCATGAAGACCACTTCTGCCCAGGCTTCTCCAGACAGTAGATGATTGTACCTGGGTCCCATTGGTTTCCAATTGTCCAATTGTAAGAATTGATGCTGGTTTTAAGCCGAAGGGTAGTCACACCAAATACTGAATAGATTTTTTTCTTCTGCATGCACACTTTGAATTTTGTAAATTGATAAAAAAAATAAAAAAAAAAAACATTTAGGTACATATTTTTGAGACACATTAGATAAGCAATTATATTTTATATTCAAGTACTGTACATTTGTGTACATTTCATTGTAAGATATTGTTTTAGCATAATAACAAGCATTATTTATTATACTATAACTTACTAGTCTACTAATACTAGTCTACTTTGACAGATCTACTAAACTATGAAGACCACACACTGATCTTTAAACATAAATAGTCCTTCTTCTTATGTCTAAAGACAGTTTGCTCAGGCACACATACTTGGGCAGGACAGGAACTGAAGTAGAGTTGGTGACTGTTTGTATGCTGGTGGAGGTTGTGGCAGAAGCGCTGTTCTGTATGGGACAGGAGTCTTGAGTTCTAGGCACCTTCCCCATTCTGTACCAAATGCCCATGTTGTTCAGCTCTCTGTATGGAAAATTCAATTAGGTTAGGATGTTTTTAAGCAACATCCAGCAATATGTGATGTTTTAAGCAAGGTATTACATTCCAAATTACTTTGTTACCATCCAACACTCCCCTCCTATCTAGGATACTGGATAAATTTGTCATTTAACAACTGTATTCTTTTCCCCTGTAAAGTAATTATAAGGAATAGGGTGTATTGGTATGTATGTTAATGGTAAATATTGGCCATAAAAACTTGAAAACCCATTTGGTTTAGACATACATTTTTTATCAATCGTCTCATTAAATTCTATATTTTACTTCTTAATACCTACTGTACATTTAAATTAAATCTTCAGAGCTTAAAAATTACAATATATTTATTACTTTTCCCCTTTTACATACAACTCCATTCATAGTCAGCAAGGCAAAGGCTTTTGTGTTTGCTATATATTTGGGTTTGAGAGCAAAGGAAGAATAAAATATGAAAGACACCTTTTATTTCCGGGTATTTTTCATTAGGGTGTGTTATGGCACATGGAACATGGCACCTCTGGGCACAGATCAACCAATTCCTAAGTACATTGCAGTTACATTGAGTTTTTTAAAAATACTTTTCTAGGCTTGTGGCACATATTCTCAAAGTTTTTGTCTGTTTTTATATTTTTTGTTTGTTTGCTTGAGTTCACCACAGCTGACCACAACTCTCGCTTCCTGCTCGTCTATGACCGGTTACTCGCTATGTCACAGGGATTTCAAGTCTCCCAGTTGGAGAAAATTGGGAAAGTTGCTGAATATTTAGACAGGTCAGTGTGCCAGGGAGAAACATATTGTATTTGCCATATAAATTTCCATGTATTAGGAACCTCTCATGGTGGTAGGTCTGAACACTATACATTTTACACACATACAGTGCCCAGATTTTTTTTTTTTTGCATACTTTTTACACTTAAGTGATTTAGATTATTAAACTAATTTTAATATTACACAAAGATAACCCAAGTAAAATAAATAAATAAATAAATAATGCAGAAAACTGTCCAAACCTGCCTGGCCCTATGTGAAAAAGTAATTGCCCCAAAACCTAAAAACTGGTTGTGCCACCCTTGGCGGCAACAACTGCAATCAAGTGTTTGCTATAACTGTCAATTAGTCTTTCATGAGTCATTGTGCTCTTGGAGTAATTTTGGTAGGCTGGCCACTCCTGGAAAGGTTCACCACTGTTCCATGTTTTCTACATATTTGGATAATGGTTAGCTGAAGAGCAAAAGTCTTAGAAATGGCTTTTTAACTCTTTCCAGACTGATACCTGTCAATTACTTTGTTTCTCATTTGTTCTAGCTTTTCATTAGATCATGGCATGATGTGAGATCTTACAGGAAGCTTTGTTTGACAAGTTTAATTTAAGTAATTTTTCTGGCATTAATCAGGTTTGTTGTGGCAAGTGAAATTTAACTCAGCTTTCCAAAAAATGTGGTTAATCACAGTTCATTCATGATTTAGCAAGGGAGCATTGACTTTTTTACATAGGGTCAAGTAGGTTTGGATAGTTTTGTTCCCTTAATACATTTTAAAACTGCATTTTAGGAGGTTATATTTGTGCAATGTTAAATTTTGTTTAATTCTCTAAATCATTTAAGTGTGACAAACATGCAAAAAAAAAAAAAAAAAGAAACCAGGAAATACTTTTTCCACTGCAATGTATCTCATCCAACACAGCACATTAACCATCCCGATACATACAGTACATATTGCACTTAAAGCAGATAAGGTAGGCCTAGTGGTAATTTACATTTACAATAGAGGTAAAAATAGCAGCGGAATGCAGTTCATGGTGCATCAAAGGGAGATTCAGAGTGCATTAAAGCATTATAATGTACAACAGAAATAATTTTTAGTAATGACAATATTAATAAATGTACTTTTTTTCAGTTACTTTGATTAAATTCTCAAACCTGAACTGAAATTCTTCAAATAGCTTGAACAAACTTCACATCATCTAGTTACTTGTGCACTTCATAAAAGCAATTTCTTATTCTTTTGAACAAATTGTTATATTTCATGTTGATCAAAATACATTATACTGCTTCTCTATTAAATAGTCTAACCCTCAAAATGCTAAAGCGTTAGTTAATTTTATATGTCCTCACATACAAGACTGTTGATCAGTCAATCGGTAAATAATGTTTTCTACACATTTCAATTATAATTTTGGGTCTGTACATTTAGGCATTTGACAGATGGCCTTATCCAGAGCGACTTACATTTTTATCTCATTATACATCTGAGCAGTTGAGGGTTAAGGGCCTTGCTCAAGGGCCCAACAGGGACAACTTGGTGGTCGTGGGATTTGAACCTGGGACCTTCCGAACAGTACTCCAATGCCTTAACCACTGATCTACCCCTGACCCCCAATATGATAAATGTCTCCTGAATTGATGAAGTCCCCTCACTAATGGAAGTGAATGTTTAAAGTGTTCGAACCACCAACGATGAACCAGTTGTCTAAAATAACTGGCAACCATGTATGTGATACAGTATATGAGATCATCATGGCAGACGCCTTCAGAGGATGGCCAAGACACTCCAAAAGAGTGTTGTGATTTGAAAGACGATCTTTGGCCTCACTAACAGGAACATCAGGATGTGTAGAAAGACTGCACTGTAATTCCCCATACTGCAGTGCATGTACAGTTCTGATTAAGTTTTTTTTTTTCATTGTGCTGTACAGTAATGTAAAACCAACTGACACTCTCTCATTCATTCTCTATAGTCACCTTGTGGGAGGCTTGGAGCCAATCCCAGGGAACTTTGGGGACAAAATAGCATCCAACCCTGGGTAGGGTGCCAATCCATCACAGGGCACGAGCACACACTCACTTAGCCAATTAGCAATTTTCTTTTCAGTACTGCATTGTACAGAAACATTAGTTTCTTTGTCTAAGGACACAAACAGAAATCCATCCATGCTGAATCTGTCTGGAATATCAGTCAACTAAACCCTGACTACACTTATTGTAGCCAAAATTTAGCTTGTTCAGTGTGTTGAATGCAGGATGTTTATTTATTCTTTCTCCATTATTAGTAATAACATTATCCCCGATAGGTGCATATTAGATAGCCGTCTGATGGAGAACATTTTATCCTTAGAGGTGAGGGATTTATTTCAAATTTTCTCTAATATTTAATATGAATATGGAACAATCAATAAGATTTAATTCATGTCAGTGTGATTATTGTTTACTTAATTCTTACGTATTTCTTTTTTTGAGAGTTTTTCTCTCATTGTTTTGTTCTTTTTGGCCTTGGGTTGATGTTTACATCTCATTATAAACAGGTGTATTGCCAGTTGTGTTTGGATTCCATTGCCCTGGCCGATTGATGCACGCAAAATAAATCTTCCCCACCTGAGCCCTGGCTCTGAGTCTCCTGATCCCTTTGACATCCAAGGCTGGTCAGATCCAGAAGATCTTCTTATAATTTACAACAGAGGAGCACATCTAGATTCTAGAGATGGTTAGTGAGTGTGAGAGCAGCATTATTTCTTTAGAAGAAAAACTGGAGGACTTAGGCGGAGATATCAATCCCCTAACTCCAGCATTAGAGCCCTTACAGTGGGGAGAGTGAATGAAGACTTGGTGGCCTACTCACTCAGTCAAAGCAAAGGCTAAGGCACACCAACCATGGCACCACTCCTCTGTGGTTCATACAGTATGTCCAAAAGGTTTGCTCTCCTCAGTGAACCACCGCAGCTGGCGTCACTGTCCACCAGACCCATGTAATGTGCTGCTCTCCTTTCTTGCAATAGCTTAGAGTCTCAGAAGATGCCTGATTAATACCTGGTTTCCTGAAAATCTGCTTCAGTAAGCTAATCAACATAAAATTAGACTATAACTAGCACCTCTGATCTGAAGCTAGGGCTGTTAAATATAACATTTCGAACATCTAAAGCACTTACTGTTAAAGAAACCAAGCAAAAGAACATGATAATAATCAAAAATAATAATAACTATCGTGCTTTTTGCTGTTTATGTCCACCATTGAATAATTATTTAATTATTAATAATTAAAGCTGCTCACATCGCCCGCGCTTTCACTTTTACAAAATGCAGCGTTTAATCAGAAAGTATATATTTGTGTCTGGATATGTATTACAGATATCCGTAATTCAGTTCTTCCTAGGCAAAATGAACATTTCAGATATCCACAATGGCATTCCTCCTATCAACAATAGTCATTCCAGATATCCACAACGTC
>JAQMYG010000017.1:11980814-11995839 GCA_030014215.1 Clariallabes teugelsi
GTATTTGTGCATCTTGTGGTCGCGCTCCTCAGTAACGTGAGCAGCCCAACTAATCGATAACGGCATTCGTTGACAACAAATTTCATTATCGATAATTATCGATTTTATCGAGTAGTTGTTGCAGCCCTATAACCAATTAATCTGTCGATTTTCCCCCCCGATTAATCGATGAATCGGATAAAAACAAAAAAAAAAACAAGAAAAGCATTCATTCCCAACCCTTTATTCAAATACAGACCTAAAATCTCTAGAAAGTGCACAAACATGTTGCTCCTTGAGCTGTTATAATAATGATAAAATAAAAAAGGACTAACACAAAAAACAGACATGTATGCTTTACATCTGCCAAATATATACAGTGGAACCTTGGACTACGAGCATAATTCGTTCCGGAAGTGGGCTCGTATTCCAAAACATTCGTAAACCAAATAAAATTTTTAAAAACACACTAACAGAATCACTGCTGTTAACTAAAAATAAAACAAATTAACCAGCACTTTACCTTTGAAAAGAATAGCGCCAGAGCAGTGTTTCTGTGTAGAGCAGAGAGAAAGAATGTGTGTGTGTGTCTGTGAAGGTGAAAGGAGGGGTCTGTGTGTGTGTGTGTGTGTGTGTGTCACGGTGTCCAATGACGTGCGCGCACACAGACACACACACAGCAGGCAAAGAGCAGGCTAAGCCTTGAGCAGAGAGAGAAAGTGGATTTTTAACGTCTCTAATAAGACTAGCTTTTGCTTTACACGCGCGCTGTACACACACGCATACAGACACAAAATAAAGTGTGTTTTACGCACACACATGTGGTCACAGTGTTATAGTAAACAGTACACGCCTGCACGGATGTTGATTATACCAGTAAGAGACGCGCACTAAGACCCAGCAGGGGAGACGATTACCCTTCTCTGCCTCCACCGTGTATCTTTCCTCGACCTCCGCTTGTTTTTTAAAAACTGACGCGCGCGCGCGCACACACACTGATGCCCACACAAAAGTGACATGAACTAAATAGAGCATCATAGGCACCCAAGGATCAACCATGCGCAAGGGGACCAAAGGCCAGCCATTCTGCTCAGATCTCACAAGAAAAACCAATGCAGCACAATTGCCCAAAAAAAGTTAACGCGGGCCACAACAAGAAAGCATCAGAACACTGAGCCACACAAGCCCAAGATTGTTTTACAGATAGATAACCCATGGGATGAACTGGACAAACAAGTCCAATCAATGGAGGCCCCACCACGCAACCCAAAGCATACCAAGCCCCCCCCCCTTTTTTTTTTTGGAAAGCCCTATTGTAAGACCTTGTAATAATAAAACTCAAAGAAAAATGTACATTACTTACATTTTCCTTGGAGAAAACCCTGGTGAAGCAAAGGTATCGTGTCACCTTTGATTTGAAAAGTCCATCTTTCCATAAGTCAGCATCAATTCCGTCTGTGGTTTGTGCAACCTTTGGGAACAAAAATTAATATATGAGGTATAGTGTGTCCTTTTGTCAGAAATATCTGCTATCCTTTAATAGTCGCTGGCAGTTGGATCGCTCTGATTACGACTGTGGCATCATTTTGATAAGCTTATGCAGGATCTCGTATTGATGGGAGAGTCGGATGTCTAGGTAAAGCCTTCTCCAGCAGTCAGCTGAGCCCATTTTTTGGGCACATAACATTGCTGAGCCTAGAACTGATCAACAGAAGCACCCCCAGATCAAAACACTGCCCCCACAGGCTTGTACGCCTCTCTTCTTACTCTGATGCACCCATCACTCTGAAACAGTGATGGGTGCATCAGAGTGCGATTTCCTAAATTGAATAAATAATAATAATTATTTTTATTATTATAAAAAATTTGGCACATGTCCAGGAAATTCCTGTCTATGTCACGACCATCATTTTATATTTATTTAATAGACTTTAAAACAATATGCTGTACGTATATTAAGTATTTACATTTCTATTTCCTAATTTTCATCATATTCTGTTTGTAGTTTGTTGTCAAGCTTAACATGTCCACCCCATCATAGTGAAATATTAATCTATTTGATATACAGTAACCTTCAACAGTGTATCAATTTGTTAACTGCCACCATGCTTAGGGTCACCATGTGCTCATTAAATGCTAACTTCAAAATCTGTCCACCCTATAATGGCAAAAAAAATTGTACACCCTGTCATAGTCCATGGTATCATCAATCATTCTGAGACAGATGGCAATTTTACTTTCTTCAACAGACAGGACAATATATCTTTCTGAAAATGTAACTTTTAATCACTATGAAATTAAAAATTATTTATTCTACTTTTGAAACTTATGAAGTCTCAAAGGCACTTTGGGGCATGTTGAAGTGCTGGAGTGGGCATCACAAAACCCTGACTTCAATGCAACAGAAAATGTATGGAAATACTGAAAAAGAACGTGAAAGCAAAGAGGGCTAAAAAACTAGCAACTTATTTTAAGAGAAATGTCACAGGCTACCCAAAAAAGTTTGACCTCAGTTTAAAACAATTTAAAAGCAATGCTACCAAATACTATCCAAGTTTATGTAAAAACCTGAGCCAGATTCTAAATTACCTATATTAGGGAACGTGTATTAACCTTAAACATAGGGATTACGAAAAACTGAATTTAAATTTATTTGGTTATGGTGATTATATGCACTGTGTAATATACACCTCACAACTTACAATCATGAACAGTCACTACACTTGAACACAAAATAAAAAAAGCCATCTCTGTATTATATCTCATCAGAACACACTATTAATTAGCAAAAAATATTTAATTACAAAATATACACTGATTGCTTTTTATAAGAAACCAGTTGAGCTGAATCATTAGGAATGCTTTGTTTATTGTCTGATATATACCTTGTGCCAGGACACCTACCACATCATAGCCTGTGGGTGCTCGGTTTCTTGAAGCAACAACACCTACACCAGTGATGGGATCCATGAGCATCTCTGGCAGAGCGTCTGACAACTCTCGTACCTCAGGCATCATTCTAAGCACAAAAACAAAAAACACAAACTACGTCTAAGAATGAGCAATACCCAGTCCACATGCTCTATAGCATGGTTCCACTAAAGAGGGCACAACAGCATGGTTATATAAATTTTAAGGTATGTAGGAACAGCAAATGGTTTTGTCATAATAATGCAGACATCATAAACAGATATATCAAATCAGTTACTACAGATAACGTGGTGCCTAAAGGCTGTAGCACTGCCACAAAAGGGGCAATTTTATTTAGTGTAAATAAATCGGCTTAAAGATAAGGAAGCTGCAGCACTTTATTGATTATGCCCTCTAAGGTTTGTTTGTGCCTATGTATTTTATGTGTATTGGTTCCCGCTCACACTCTCGCGAGAGTCATCAGCCGGGCAGCACGGGAAGACGGTGACGCGAGTGGTCACCTGACCCGGATATAAAGAGGAGGGAGTAAGGAGTTTCAGCGCGCTGTTTTTGTGGTTATCATTTCGGAGGTTTTAAAGAGACCGACGGAGACTATGCCTTGCGGGATTTCCATTCTATCTGTATTATTGCCGACTGGACTGCTTCGTTACGGTTCTCACACTCCGTCATCGGCCTCCCGATTGTTTACCATCATTTCCGGTGAGACCGATCCATCTCCTTCACACACTCATACAATAACCTGGACTTTGGACAGTTTACCCATTCACACACACTCCGTTTCATTTGTATATATTTTGTAAATATTATTTTCTTTGTCGTTTTTCTTAGTTTGTGCACCTTTTTGTTAAATTTTTTTGTATAATACAATTTTGGTTTGTTTGAATTGGTTTTGTTTGTGTCATTCTTGTTCACTGGTTTTAAAAGCACACTGACACAAAGATAAAGATCTCTCTTTTAGTGTAGCCTCATTTAAGACTATTTTATCTGAGTGTTACAAGGTAATGAGGGCCAATGCAGATTAGGGTACTTGGGTAGATAAAAATGACTGAACAATGAGACTGTTATGAAGAAGAGCTACATGAATAACCAAGAATAAGTAGTGACTGAGGGACCAAGAATCCCCAATCATATAACACTGTAAAAAGCTGTTAAAACAGCGTATGACCCTGGGAACAAAGGATTTCCTGAGTCTCTCAGTAAAGCAGCTCTGTGATAGAAGTCTGCACTGAACATGCTCTTCTGCTTGGCAAAAGCTCCATACAGTAGGCGACTGGTGCTGGACATCCAGCACCAGCTCCAGCGAATCCAGCTTAAATCCAACCACAGATTGCCCTCTCCTAACTAGCTTGTTCATCATATGGCATCAGCATTTGAGGTTCCCTCCGTAGCACACAGGACTGTAGAGGATACCGACAACCACTGATTGGTGGAACATCTGTTTGAGATTTTTGCAAGTGCAGTTTACTCAGAAAGAATACCGCCACCGGCCTTTTTTATAGACAGTTTCTGTGTTTGCTGACCAGTCAGGGTTGTTGTCCAGCAGTAGCTCTAGATATTAATATTAACTCCCTGAATGGTCACCAGTAGTAGTGTGAACCGAGACAGACAAAAGTCTATCACAACATCTTAGGTCTTAGAGGTGTTCTCTAAGACCCAAGAGGCCTTCACAGGTCACAAAATCCTCCACAAGGCTCCTATTCTCCCCCTCTTTTTAATCCCTAATACAATCCACAGCAGTCATCAGAGAACATCTGCATGTGACATGTGTGAAGTCAGAAGTGCACAGAGTAGGGGGGAGCTCCTATGATCTCAGAGGTACAGTCTCATCCTGACATACTGGGGAGGTAGTCTGAAATCCATAACAGGTATAGGATGGCATCATCAATACCAACCTTCTCCTCATAGACAGACTGCAGGGGATCCAGTGCATGACAGACCAGAGGTTTGAGGTGATGGAGATCAGTCACTGAAAGGTCTTCATGAGGTGAGAAGTCAATGCCAACAGCCTGAAATAATTGAGGTCTTTAGGGCAGCTTGTCTTAGGGACTGGGATGAGATGTTTTTCAGGAGTCAGAAACCCTCACTAACTCCAAAGGCAGGTTGAAAAAGTCCTGAAAGGGCTCACTTAGTTCTTCTTTTTCTCAGTGTTGGCAAAGAGGTTGTCCACCTACATGATCGAGAACGGATATGTCACCACCTCAATCCAAAAGGGTGGAATCCCAGGATTTGCGGGATGCCTGGAACACACAGGAGTCCTGAGCCAGTTGATATACGAGGCAAGGGCAAAAAAGGCAACCTGACAGTTGTTTGATTAGATTTGGCTAACGCCTACGGGTCCATCCCCCACAATCTAATCAGAATAGCACTGAAGTACTACCATATCTCAGACCACATCAAGGTAATGATCAGCAACTACCTGAATGAAATCAAGCTCCGTTTCAAACCGAAGGATTACAACACACAGTGACAGGACCTTGAGGTAGGAATTGCCACAGGATATACAGTCTCCCCCATCCTGTTTGTCATGGGCATGAACCTCATTATCACAGATGGAGAAATGGAAACCAGAGGCCCAATAATGGACTAAGGGACCCGGCAACCAGCTATCAGGGGTTACATGGATGATCTTACAATCACAACAACATCCCATGTACAGGCAAGGTGGGTTCTAACAAAGCTGGAAAAGTGGGCTAAAATACATACATAAAATAAAATGGCCTGCTCCCCAGACTGTGGCTCATGACTGTGTATGAGGCTCCACTCACAGTAGTGGAAGGAGTGGAACGTAAAATCAACTCACACCTCAGAAGGTGGTTGGGAATCCCTCCAGGCTTCACGTCAGTCGGGCTGTACATCAAATCAGGGCAATTATTACCCCTCTCTTCCCTGGTTGAGAAATTCCAAGTAGCCAAGTGCAGGGTTGCTATGACCCTCAGGGACTCAATAGACGGCAAGGTCAGAGAAGCTGGAATAAAAACCAGGTCAGGTCGGAAGTGGGAGGCCTCAGCAACTCTGGCCCTAGCAGAAGGGAACCTAGACATAAGACATCATTGGAGCACCATGCACAGGAAGAAAAGCCCTTGGAATGACCCACTTCCATAAGTGGGGGAAAGTCAACTCTGTGGAGAGAAGAGACATGATCCAGGCGGAAATAAGGGACCAAGAGGAAGAGCGGAGTAAGGAAAAGGCTGTGGAGCTAGGATCCCAGAGGGCCTGAACAAGGTGGGATCTCCCCAAGAGAAAGGTGACATGGGATGAGCTATGGAGGCTTGAGCCATACCAAAACTCATTCTTTCTTAAAGGCCGTCTATGACACTCTTCCAAGCCCAGTGAATCTGCACAGATGAAGGATAGGACAACCCATCCTGCAAGCTCTGCGGGCAAAAGGGAACAATGGCATACATCTTGACAGGATGCAAAACTGTGCTGGCCCAGGGCAGATACAGATGGTGCCATGACAAAGTACTGACTGTGCTGACTGACATCCTAGAGCAGGAGAGGACCAGGAAATGTCAATGTAAGAGCAAGTCGCCACCAGGAATAGCATTCGCCAAGAGGGGACGAGGCCACCAGGGCCCAATAAAAAGGCAAGACTTTTGCAGTCTGCAAAAGCATGGGAGTTTAGGGTAGATTGTTAGATTGTAGATTAGTTGAAGAACAGGCTCCAGTTTTCAGATGTTGTCCACACTACCTTAAGACCTGATGCGGTCCTCTTCTCCATGTAAGGAAAGAAGATTATCCTAGTGGAGCTTACAGTGCCAGGGGAAGAGGGGTGGGAGGAGGCATTTGAAAGGAAGACTGAACGCTATAAAGACTTGGTGTGGAACTGCAGGGACAAAGGTTGGCAGACGTGGTTGTATCCAGTCAAGGTGGGATGTAGGGGCTTCCCAGCCCAACCACTATAGAAGCTGTTGTCAGACATTAGATTGAGGGGGATCGAGAGAAAGAAGGCAGTGCGAAGGTTGGGGGAGGCAGCAGAAAGTGCCTCCGGTTGGATTTGGAGCAGAAGGGGGAAGTTGAGCTGGCAGCCAGGAGGGAGTGAGTAGTGGCTGGCCACCACTACTGACCCACCAACAGGAGATTTGGGATCATTGGTAACCATTTGTTGACACAACCTCCTGGCTAAAGGCTCCAGTCGTTGCAAGATGACTGAAGGAGAAGCATCCATGGATGTATGCCATAACTTCAGCACAGGCTATCAGCATTCTTTGGCTGACCTTATGCGGGCCAGCTGCGCTGCTGGGGCAGAGCGTCTTCAGTCTCTTTTTGACCTGATCAGTATTAATGGTGTGTTGTGGGAATATGGTGTATGATGTAGGAGATAGAGGCTGTGGGGTTGAAAAGGAGGGGAAGTGAGAAGTAAACAGGCTGTAGTAACATTGGGGCCAAGGCACTTAAACCTGCTGCAGAGCGAGTTTAACTTATTGTCCCTCACATCACCACCATCTATTATATTACTGTTCTTCTTCTTACAGCCTGTAATGGTTTTCATACCATCACAAACATCTCTCCTTCTCCACCCTAACAGTAGTGAAACTTCGGATGTCCACACTAGCCACCTGGTATGTCACAAATGGTATGCTACCTGGTATGGTTAAACATGTTTCTGTAAAGCACATTACACGTGCAGTGTAATGTGCTTTAACTGGCTAATTAATGCTAGCTCATCCATCTTGTTGGCAAGTTTACATTCCCCATATTAACTGAAGGAACAGAAGGCTTATATCGCCACTGCGCAGCAGTTAGCTTAGCCTTTAGCTTAGCACCAGATTAGCAGACTTACCACGATATTTTGTAGCAACATGCCATCCTATCTCAGTGTTTCCCACACAAGTTTTCATGTTGCCCAAGTACAGGTAGTCTGTCCCCCTGCCAAGACACCACTTACCACATCATACCTGCTATCAATTGACTAGTAGCGGTAGCACAATAAACAGGTACAGGAGCGGTAACGCCAGAATGGTGTACTGAGCCACGGATGCCAACTACCATAAGTTTAAGGCTGTAGAAATGGTCGCACATGCTCTGCAGTGAAACAAAGATTTGCACAATGAACAAGCCAACAACAAAACAGGATTAACCCTTAAAATTCAGGCAGCGCAGACCTGTGCGGCAACACAGCATTTTCCAGTATAATCGCTTATACAGAAGTCCTGCCAATGTGTGTGGACGGAGGAGTCACACAGTGCATTTGGGTTTTCTGATATGACATGTAGAAACAAAGCTATAATTGCCCTTAAAAACGTGTAAATTGTACTGCTGCCAGAATATGGGAATGATGTCACAAAAATGCAAAACTAAACATGTGCGTATTACTATCATTATTATTAGGTCACAGAAACAACCAAAAACATGCGAATGTGCTATTTCTTTGCCTATGTGCCACCCCCTTTTTAAAAAAAATATTTTTAAATTAAGTCATGTTTGTATAGATGGCTAAAATTCATTCATTCATTCATTCATCTTCTGTACCGCTTAATCCTGTATTCAGGGTCGCGGGGAGCCTGGAGCCTATCCCAGGACACTTCGGGCACAATTCAGTTCATCATATTCCCTAGGTTGTGCCGAAACAAAAATAAATGTCACTCTGTACTCCATAATCCTTTACATAACAATTTAGAATAAAGTTAAATGGAAGATTCATTAGGAGTGGACTGCAGCTGGAGTCAGTGCTGCAAGAGCCACCACAAACAGACGAGCCATTCTTGAATCAGAGCCAACATCAGAGGCATCTTACCTGGGCTAAGGACAAAAAGTACTGGACTCTTGCTCAGTGGACCAAAGTCCTCTTTTCAGATTAAAGTAAATTTTGCATTTGATTTGGAAATCAAAGTCCCAGGGTCTGGAGGAAGAGAGATGAGGCATAGAATCCAAGGTGCATGAAGTACATTGTATAGTTTGCAGACAGTGGTGGTTTGGGGAGCCCGGTCATCTACTGGTATTCGTCCACTGTGTTTTATCAGGTTCAAGGTCAGCGCAGCCATCTACCAAGAAGTGTTAGAGCACTTTATGCTTCCCTCTGCTGATCAGCTTTATGGAAATGCTGATTTGATTTTCCAGCAGGACTTGGCACCTGCCCGCACTGCCAAAAATACTAATAACTGGTTTAAGGATCATGGTCCCTGTGCTTGATTGGCCAGCAAACATGCCTGACATAATCCCCATAGAGAATCTATGGGACACTGTGAAGAGGAAGATGTACAGTATATGCATAGTGGAACTTTGGATTGTGAGAAACTTGGTCTGCGAGTGTTTTGCAAGACTGTCTAATGACACTCGAGTGTGCGCTCACACTAACGGACTCACTGCTGTAAAGTAAAAAAAAAGAAAAAATTATCCTAACTTTACCTTTGAGTGATGTATGATGTGTGTGAAGGCGAGAGAAGGAGGGGTGTGTGTGAAGGGGCATGGTGTCCATTGACTCATGCACACACATAATGGAATCAGTGCAGGCTGACACAGACCGAGAGAAAATGGATCTTTAACCTCTCTAATGAGACTTACTTTTGCTTAACACGCGCGCACACGTAGTCACAGTGTTATAGTAAACAGTAACACGCACGCATGGATGTTGTTTATACCAGTGCGAGACGGCACTAAGACCGAGCAGGGGAGACAATTCTGCAACGCGCGAGAGAGAAAAACCATTGGCTCGGTTGTGATTACGTGACGCTCGTCGTCACAACAAGAAGAGCATGCATGGTACATGGTACTCGGTACTCGTAAACCAAGACTTGCTCGTTTTTCAAGTCAAAATCTATTAACAATTTTTGCTTGTCTTGCGGAACGCTCGCAAAGCGGATTACTCGCAATCCGAGGTTCCACAGTAGTCGCTTGCTGCAAGCACCAACCAGTAGAGGTAAAACCGTGATGCCTCAGCCAGAGCTCTTTATATCTCTCTTCATTACTATTTTGTGGTAATGGTTTTATCCTTTTTACTCTCTGCAGAGTATGGCTCGAGTTACAAGATTTAGCTACTGCCTTTGCAGATAACTTTTCATACCCAAATTATTCACTCGGCTTTCTTAACTGCTGAATAAGGATTGCTGTGTTAAAGCTTTTGGCAGACGTTCCCTCCTTGTGGTTTTACACAATGAAAACCTTGGTAATATTCCAAGACTAGTAACGGCATGTTGATGTGGCTAATGTATTTTGCATCATCACAATAATATCAGTTTATGTAATTTGCCAGTTGAGAGACATCCAATCTGTTAAAGTTAAGTGATCAGCTGATTTTGAACAGCGTCCCATTGATTGAAGCTCCCTTATTGACTACACAATTCCATATTTGTTGTCACAAAGTGAAAACTTTCAGTGTTAATATGAAAACAATAAAAATAAAGAAAAAAAAAACAATTAAACAAAAAGAGTGTCCAAACTTTTGACTGACACACACACACACACACACACACACACACACACACACACACACACACACACACACAGAGCCCAGCTTAAAAAAGGTAACTTTAACTAAGCAAATAATTAAGAGCTTTCCATTGTTTAATTACTCTAGTGATTAAAATGGTTCAGCTTATTTAAAGTTATTTAATCCTAACTGATTCAGTGAACAGCTTCTCATTTCTTAAACAACCAAGACAGAAGCATTATCCAGTGGTTGTGGCAAAGATGCTACTCTGGTTCAGAAATGTCAAGTTATTGGCCTGCACCAAGCAAACAAAAGGTGATTGTGGAACCACTAAAACCTGAAAGGACAGCGAACATCATCTCTGAGGAAGAAATGTGGTCAGAAAAAATGAGCGAGATGGAATGCTTAGAACTTTTGCAAACAGCTTTGAGAGATGAGTCCACTTTCAAAAAGTTATTTTTGTTACTGATTTCTATACCTCACAAACCTATTTCAGACATTTAACTACAGTGAGACATTGACCACATATAAATTTCATTTAATTCCTTAATTTGCTGGTTTGCCAGGCAGATTCTTTGACAAAAATTTGAGTAGTTGGGCAGGTGCTCTAATAAGTAAATAACTCTAATGCAAAGGTATATTCAACAGCTTCATAATAGAATTTAACATAAGTAATTAAATGTAGCTATTCCATATATTTTCCATAAGTTTTCGGCCTTAAAAACTAAGGGGAGCATTTAAACAATACAAAATAACTTCAAATACAAGAGTTTTACATTTACCTCCAAATTAAACATATGAGTGGATGGAAGAGAGGGTTAGTATGGTGGATAAAGTACACTAAAATTTATAGAAATATCAAATAAATTATATTATATATAAATTATATCAAATAAATAGTGTGTTAAAGGTCTTAAGCATTTGTTGTTTGTATATCACTTTTTCTACTGGCAGGTAATGCCGGCCCTTTCCACTGGCTTCCACCTCAAGTATATTTCAGACCTGAAATCATTTAAAATTTTGGAGTCAATGTAGCGATACATGAAAGGATCGAGATTCATAATGGACTTGATTCTTCTCCGATCACTTTTATCTATCTATTCTAGTTAATGATGTAGTTAATCACATATTATTTACATGTACACTTAAATTTATCAAGTTTAATCAAGTTTGCTGATGACACGACTGTGGTGGGCAAGAACGACAAGTCAGCATACAGGGAAAAATTACAGAGGCGAACAGACTGGTGTAAAGACAACAACCTGTCTCTGAACTTTGCCAAAACAAAAGAGATGGTTGTTGACCTCAGGACGACACGGAGCGACCACTCTCCGCAGAACATCAACGGCTCCCCTGTGGAGGTCCTCAACAGAATCAAATTCCTGGAAGAACCTCACCTAGTCCCTCAACACCAGCTTCTTGCACAAGAAAGCCCAACAACGTCTTTTCTTCCTGAGAAGGCTGAGGAATGCCCAGCTTCCACCACCGAGCCTTACCACTTTCTAGGGACTATTGAGAGCCTCCTGAGCAGCTGCATAACTGTCTGGTTTGGGAATTGTGCCATTAAGGACCGCAAGACCCTACAGCGGATAGTGAGGACAGCTGAGAAGATCATCAGGTTCTCTCTTCCCTCTATGAAAGACACGCATCCGCAAAGCCACCAGCATTGTGGCTGATCGGACACACCCCCTGACACACTCTTCACCCTTCTGCCTTCTGGAAAAAGGTACCGAAGCATTCGGGCACTCACATCCAAACTGTGCAACAGTTTCTACCCACATGCCATCCGTCTACTCAACGAGAGGGTCTGGACTGATACACGCGCGCGCACACACACTCACTCACTCAGATAAACATTCACCGCTATAAAATGGGACATGATAAACACACATGCGCATACACACTGATCTACAATTATCCAGAAAATTTCAACGCAAACCGAAATAGTTTTTGCACAAATAGTTATATTATTAGCTGCTATTTGCACAAGAACTCGTTCTCATCTCTGCTGCTACTTACAAGAATGTTTACTGTTTTTTTTATCCATCATGCCATTAACTTGCACTTCCTTAATACAACTATCACAGTATATCGCATGGTCATGTTGCTGCTCCTGTTTGCAGATTTGCATTTATGTTGTCTAGTGTTAGCTTTTATACAGTAATGTCTTTTGTTTAGTACTTTAGAATATTTTTTTTCAATAATTTATGGTGTAAATTTGTCTTACTCAGCTAATTAGGTGTCCTAGTTAGTTTCTGTTAATGTATGTTGCATGTATGTACAGTAGCACCTTGGTCCTGGAGGAACACTGTTTCATTCCACTGTGTACTGAACTGAACTGTATATGGTTGAAATGACAATAAAAGCCTACTTGACTTACTGGATTTGTGACTCTATTGCTGTTGTTATCCTCCATTTTACTGGTTATTTACTCCAAACTTACTCCGTAATCTTATTTTATTATTTTATAATAAATTATTCTTAACTTTATCTGTGTACATGTAGTCGTGCCTTGAATGGCTCCCTATTGTGGAATTCATCTCTTTGTCTTTATTTTTTTATTGTTTTCAGTATCGTATATTGGATACTAAACACGCTGAAATTATGATAGAAGAAATGTGGAAATACATAGTCAAAAATGTGTTAAATAACGCAGAATGTTTTATATTTTCAGCTCTTCAAAGTAGCCACCTTTTACCATCAAAATGTAATAAGTTTATCCCTGAGTCCAACTGGATAACTGTGTTAATTCCCTCAATGCAGTCCCAAGATATCACATTTAAAACGATAAAATGGACTTTGAGGTCATAGTGATCATTACCTTTGACCTCTGACCCCCAAAATCTAACCAGTTGATCAATCAGGCTATGTGGATATTTAAGCCCAAAAACATGTTTTTAATAAAATAAAATGTCTTATGGGATGCTGTGATATCACTTCATAAGAATCGGGTGAATTAACCTGTGTGTGACCTTTAACAGTTCATCAGATCAATTTTGATTAGTTCAGTCCTCCTGCCGAGTGTAAATTGGTGTCAATTTTGAATAAAATTGCTTCATCGCGCTTCTGAGGGATCAAAACAATAGGACCCTGTATTACATTGAAAAGCTGTAGTGATTATATAAGATATTTAACAACATTTACAATATTCACTGTATGTGACCATTTTGGTTTTAGTGGATGGAATTCCTTGCGAACACTTCAGTTTTTTGTTTACGAGGTAAGTGCTGCAATGCATACAGGCTCCAAGTGTTGTAAGCAATTTCAAGATCTTACATTGCAAGATTATGAAAGTTTATCAGCTCCCAACCTGAAAATGATTTTGTAAACACGTTAATAACTGAATAACGTTAAACCAACCTATTAAATTACTTATCGAGTGAAAAAGACCTTTTAACAACAGATTAAAGATTAAGTTTTTAATCTGCTGGTTAATTCGTGAATGAATATTGCTAGCATTAGCTGAGGTGCAGTGTAACATTAGAAAGGGTTAGAAACATTATAAAGAGCCGACACTGGACGATTCTCCCAGCTACATAATACAACCACAAACCCTTCCACATCATTTCCGTACCGAGAATATGTTCAAAACCAACGTCATAAGGTTGTAATTGTCACCAGTTTGCCTAGATGTATGGTATTTTAGCTAACTTACATAAGTGACTAACAAAGAAAAACAGTTACAAGCATACAGCACTTTTAAAACTGCTGTGTTTATGTATGCTTAAATTTCCACTCGACTTAAACGGTTACGCTTGGATACCGTTTCCTTTCTTTTTCTAAGCAGACTTTCAGACTACAGAATAGACACAAGGAGCTGAAGCCCGGCTGAGCCCGAGGCCTAGGAGGAGAAAAGCGGCACAAAACACACGAGTCTCCGATAAGGCAGCAGTGCAACTAGCTGTTAGCTGAGACCTCAGTGTCTTACCCAGTTAATGACAACAATGTGTCTTGAATATGTCGATTGCCGCAGATAAATCCTCTTGTTCTTTAATTCCTTCTTATGTTATGCCGTTATTTTGTTCTTCTTCTTCTTTCCAGGGCCGTTTGGATACTAGTTGTACATATCGCCACCTATCAGTTAGAAGAAATCGCGCGCTGCTACATTTGAGTCTTGTACAGCTGTGGGCTCGCCGTCTCCGGAACCTGAAATCTGTGCGGCGAAGCGGGAAGAGGGGGTGTTTGTGACGTAAAGACGTGAAGGGAAAAGAGCTTGTAGAAATAGATAAAAGGTTCAAGCTGAAAATAAGCTGACCAGCTCAAATGTAATCAGTAATATTATTATTATTTCAAGCTGAAGCCCAAGTACACGTCTGCCTGTGTTTCTGTACGGCAGAACCCTCTGCCTAACTTATTAATCCAAAGAGATAACACACACACTCACTTCTGCATATATATACACTTATGTGTTTATAAGGAAAAAAACACATATACAAGTTGACTGGCTATTCTCGTCTAAGCATTTCATTGCAAGACAGGTCGGGAAATTCAGTTTCCCTATGTTTCCCCGGTCGCGCGCCGATTCAAATCATGACATCACTCGCTACCTAACGCTGAGAAGGCGAACGAGGATTTTAACAGATTTTCTCTCGTTTTTAAGTGTTTTTACGAACTTTGTGAATTAAACAAATAAGTTATGCAAAATAATCGAGTGTCTTTTCGCTTTTTATGTATATTTGAAGATAATTCAGACGTTTTAAGCCGCTGCAAAAGGCTGGTTTGCTGGGCAAGTACTGACATCGCGAC
>JAQMYG010000017.1:12040570-12053850 GCA_030014215.1 Clariallabes teugelsi
TGTGGGTTAAATATGACGATGAAGTAAAGGTCTGGGTCAAATATGACCCCATGGGTGCTCCAGGGTTAAAAAAAAAAAAGCACTGTTGACTGTCATTTATTATTTTCTTTCTATGTCAGGTTTTTGGGCTATTTTAGATGTCATTTGATGTGCTGTTGGATTGTGTGGCGATGGAAAATATTGCATCCATAACTTCTCTCTTAGCACTTGTGGTCATGTCTATGTCTAAATCTCTCTTTTTTTAAATCTTATATAAAAATTGTCTGTTTTTCAGCTTGATCAGCCATGACCTATCAAACTCGGATATAATCGATGTGTGCATGAGCTTCAGGGCTTTCTCCAAACTCACCATGCAAATTAATCTTGAAACACACTCATTATTCACACTTAGACCAGTGGCATGGGAATAATTCTTCACACATTAATTGGCAATCACATTGTGGCGCATAATTAAAGCTAATAAATAGCCAGAACAAAATAACAGTGCTTTTTTGTGTGTGCATTTTTTTTGGCCAGACAGTGTGTATTAAAGCCAGAAAGACACACTGCACCTGTGAGAATACCATCAGGATAAAAGCAAGGTCATTCAAAATAACACTGAGCCATAATGTTAGCTAGATGTGTTACATGATTATCCACCTTTGTGTTAAAGAACTTACTAGTCAACTTATTTCTCATAATATGGTTGGAATAGTTGACATAAACTAGTTCTATCTTATTTTGGCTCAGTTTCTTTGATTTGCTAGTTTGCATCTTCCTTATTGGATTAGCACTTAGTTAGGTAGTGCTATTTAGGAAATGCCAAACGCTGTGAAACTAGAAGATTCTTATGCTTTTGCATACTGTCTGTGGAATAATAATTAATGGTTTAGTGGTCGTCTAGCCTGCACTGAACAGCCATAATTACATCTCATAGAAACAACGAACATTTGTTCTAGACAATAAATTTATTATAGGTGTGTATGTGTATCTGTGTTTGTGTGTCTTGGACATTCATGTTTGTTATGGGATTGAGGAGATGAGAGGCAGACTTGGGACAACTCAAAAGGGCTCTTTATTTTCCTTTTTTCTTCCTGGGGGCTCTTTTTAGCGCGTTCTGAATCTAAATCACTTAAACACACAGTTCAGTTCAGCTTCACTTTTGCTGCCTGTGTTTGTTATGCCCTCCTATCTTCTTTACTGGTGCTCAGTGCTACACAGAACACTTTTTAGTATAACTACCCACAGGTGCACATTCACGTGTTTTGTCTCTTTTGACAACTCAGCCGCGGTGCTGCACGAGACTGAAGTGGACGGGTGAGGGGAGACAGTGAGGTTAAACGCAAATTCCAGCCCACTAAGAACAGTAAAGGGTTCACTTAGCAAAAAATTAATCTTGCTTTTACTCTTTCTTTCTCCCTCCCTCAAAACATTGATTTCCGCTATATTGCATATGATATGCATGTGTCAAACAGCTGTTACCAGTGTGCAGTATCTTTTTATTTGCAGTAGTAGAAATCAAATGAACAATGCTCATGGTTATAACTCTGCATGTTAACGACGCTCATGTTCTTTAGTTGCAAACTGATCCTTTCGCTTCACTGGTTGCCAAAAGATGAGTGCATTCAAGCACAACACTTGTTTGCTTTTTTTTTTTTTTTTACTAGAGCTGTCAGAAGTTAATCAGATTGAAGCAGGAAGGAGACACAGTGTTTATCTTGTGTGTGCATTGGATGGGATTGGATAAAGAAAATGACCCGACCTCTGGCATGGCGGGTGGTCTTGTTGGCATGCCTGTACTATTGAGTTGAAACACTGCAATACTCAGTCGGGTCTCCTTTAGTATGAATTACTGCATCAGTGTGGCATGGCATGGAGGTGATCAGCCTGTGGCACTGCTGAGGCATTATTGCAGAACAGCCTTCAGCTCAACTGTACTGCCGTGTCAGGTCTTCCTCATCTTCCTCTTGACGGTACCTAATAGGTTCTCTGTGGGGTTCAGGTCAGGCAAGATGGCTTCTAACGCGGCCAAGCGCCGCTTCTAACACGCGTTTTGAGACTAATTAGTGCTAACGGTGTTTTGAGACTGGTGTAAGTGTGTGTAATTAGTGAGTTCCGAGACTAATTTGGTTGCAGAGTTTGGAGAAATAGGCTGATCGCAACTTTTAATAATGTGAAATAGGGCTGTAGCTATCGAATATTTTAGTAATCGAGTATTCTACCAAAAATGTAAGCGATTAATCGAGTAATCGGATAAAATGTACTTTTGCTTAATTAAACAGCAATGTAAAATATATGAGAAACAAAGATTAATTGGTTTTCTTTTTAGAAAAATCTACCTTTATTTTTTAAATGCATACAGAATTTTATCAAAAATAAACATTGTCATTATACACAATCCCCTATCTCACCTATGCGGTTTGACTCACGGTGAGATGCGGTGTTGGGTGCCGTGAGCCGCCGCGATTGCCCGCCGACGTTCCGCTGACGTTCCGCGAAGTTCTGCAAGGTCCGCAAGCTTCCACGAGGACCGGCAAAAAAATTAAACGTAAAATTTTTTAACATGTAATATTTTTCTATGTTTCGCACGGAAAGATGGAAACGTAATTGCAGTGCCAACACTCGCAGTGAATGATGATGAACTGTACCTCCGGCCAAAGTTGACTGAGATGAATTAAGTGCATTAAAGAGCCATACATTCTTATTTTAAAGCCTTCTCTCTGATGCAAAAGCTAAAAAAAAAAGGTATTTCAAATGACTTTAATTATCAAAAAAACTAAGCCACACATTGAAATAAATAATTATACAAAAACACTAAGGTGTGCAACTAAACTTTCAGAACTAAAAGTTTCAAAATCTCCAGCTCAGGCATAACATATAAGCCTTTACTGACAATTTCTGTCGTTTTCTCTTGCTGGTTTCTTCTTCTCTTGGCTCACTGATAATTTTATTGCTCCTTTCCATTTTGTAGCCCGCAACAAAGCGCTTCCTCAAATCAATACACAGCTAACTGTTTGCGTCTCCTTCCGCTTTTTGGGTGACTTAAGCGCTTCTTCTTCGTTGGTGTTTACTGGCGGCTTGCATCCGGAAGCGCACTTTGTCAAAAGCGCGCTGTCAACACATAACTGCGCAAAAACATAATGCAAGCTTTTAAAATTAATTAAAAGATGCTTCGAGGCAGAAGATTTTGCCTCGATCATTTTTTGTAATTGAATTACTCAAGTTACTCGGAGAATCGTTTCTGCCCTAATGTGAAGTGAGAAAATGCATTGCTAAGGCACTCGGAAGCTCGTGCACTCGGCACAGACTCGGTCATGACTGATCAAGCTGAAAATCGGCCAGTTCACTGTCTGATTGACTGGCGCATCTCTATTGTAAATGTAATAAATCTATTACAAATCGGTTATGATACAATCAGTACATGAATCGGCACACATATCATGATTCATAACCGAATCGACTTTTATCCATCTGTATAAAATACTACACTAAATAATTAAGATCAACCAGCTAGTACACCAGCTTATAACCTTCTGTTATTTTTTTTTTAGCTAATATTGTGCAATGTACTGTAACAGTCAGAAGTTTAGTAATGCTAAATGTGCTACAGTGCCGCTCTGATTATCTACGATGCCACTCTCCTCAATAATGAGCTGTGCAGTATATTCCTCATGCAAAACTGATAAATGCAAGGTCGTGGAGGAAGTTAGGTTTCCTAAAAATGTCTTTCAATTTCTTATTAATAATGTAAACCAGTCATAGTTGCCTAGTACAAAATCATGGTTGCTAAATTAATTATGAGCAGCAAGCATGATTTTGTACTAGGCAACTTTGACTGGTTTACATTATTAATGTACAAGCATGATTTTGTACTTTGGACTTTGCTTGGTTTATATTATTAATAAGAAATTTTTAACTGTTATTTTATTTGTATAAATTATTATAACACAAATGTCTGTCAGTGGCTCTTCTGCTGTTGTCTAGCTGTAGATGTTAACATAATTTTTTACAAATAATAGTATTCAGCATATATAGCTAGCATATTCAGGAAAGAAGTCGTGAGCCCAGAACAGAGCTGTGTTAAAATAATAATTACAAAAAAAAACAAAAAAAAAAAACATGCGCACACATCTTTATATTTGTATGTTTATAGATAAACAGCCTGATCCAGGAAAGAGCCTTTTCCTTGGCTTCGACATTGTTTAGTCTATATGGGAAAATGATGTTATCTATAGCAGTGGTCTCCAACCTTTTTTACACCAAGAACCAGTTTTATGCAGTTTTCCATGGACTGGCCATCATGCAACTGTAACAAAGCGTACTAAAGTGCATAATATATACAACATACCATAACTCTGAATCTGTATGAGCTCATCTCACAAAGATAGGTTGTTGAAAATGGAAGCGGGGTTTTTAGTGCTTTTGTGGAGATTTCAGGATATTCCGCCTTGATTTTAATCCAGAATGTTCAAACACACTTTTGATGGCACATACAGAGTGGGCTTGGTGCATGTGAATGACATGTTGCAATGTGCAAACGGAAGTGAACCAGGAAACGATCTGATCGTTTTTCAAAATAAAACACTCTGCAGACTCCGATAGTCAATAAAATGTAAATAAAATCTAATATATATTTTTTCATTCTTTCTGTGTGGCCCGGAACCGGTCGGCGGCCCGGTGGTTGGGGGCCACTGTATTAAAAGCTGCACTAAGATGGAGTATGTAACTGAACTTACATTCTGTGTTGCAACTTTAAGACATTACAAAGAAAGATATTATTAGGGCTATTCATATGACTATAAATTGTACGCAATTCTCACTCAACTCTTTTAATCTTCTCCCTGCTCATGCTTTATTTTTCTCCACCACTGGCTCCCTTGTTATCCATTTTGGTCTGTTCTGTACATTAAGTACAGTGAGAGAGTAATTACTCTTAATTACTCCTCAGGGTCAGAGTCAATGTCACAAATCTTGTCACAAGTGACAATGTCACTTGGCCAGCACATATACCTGTACATTGGTCTTAGCTTTCTTTTGATCACTGATAACCAGTGCTGAATGTGGGGTTCTGGCCATGTGACCAGCAATTCTTTGCCCCCAAAATGAACCAAAATGAACTAGTTCATGTCTGGTGCTAGTCCCAGTTCAAAAGCGAACTGCTTAAGAACTGGCTTTGTTTTTTCCATGGGCTGGAGAGTCATGGAATTACATTACTGTACATCTGTGTACGTCTCTACTTTCTCAGAAATGTTAGCGGCAATGCTAGCCCCCAGCCCTTGACTTAGGTAGTACCTTGTCCTGACCTTGTCCTGATCCAGCAAAGTGTTGGTGCTGCCATGGTTTTTTTCTGTCTGACGGCCGGTGCTTTGGTTATCGGAAAACTGGTTTGAAATTGAGCACTAGCTGTAAACTATGTCCAAAACCGTTGCTCAGGTGACCTTCTGTAGCCACCCTGATTTAAACTGCCCTGCAGGCTAAGGAGCTGTGGGCACAGGAGACTCTCCTTTGCTATGAATATCTGATAATGACAGAATACTGGCTGTGTTTGTCTGGGATGGCTGTACCTGAAAACTTTCTCATAAAGGCAGTACAACATTGTAACCCCGGTCACTATCGCAAAGGCATTTGCAGTTTTAAATGATAGCAATCTGATAAATGAAACAATGTTACTGACAGTTTTGCTAAGAACCACTAATGAAGAAAACTCCTCGGTGATTCAGGTTTGTTGGTATAACAGTGTTGTTACCATTGTTTGTTATTGTTCATTAATTTATTCATTCATTTGTTTTTTTTATAGGGTGAAAAAAATAATGGGTTTGATGTCCTCTACCATAACATGAAACATGGACAGATATCCAGCAAGGAACTTGGAGATTTCATCAGAGATAGGTATTTTGTGTGTGTGTGTGTGTGTGTGTGTGTGTGTGTGTGTGTGTGTGTGTGTGTGTGTGTGCAAAGCAAGACTTGCTTAAGTCTGTTGTCCAATCAAAGTCTGTTGACCATTCAGTGCACCTGACCTGTTGACCAATGTGAAGCTGTGTTTCTGTGACTGTGAGCTCAAACAAACTCGTACCATTTTTTCACTTGAAATATTCCTTAAGCCACCTTAAACCAGCCATTTTTTTGGGGGAAAAAAAAGCCAAAAAAAAAAAAACGGAGAAAAAAAGCAGAGGTTGAAAAATCCACAGGGCAATGACATAAAATGGAAGAGATAATTCCTGCAGAGTTGTTCTGAAAAGTTTTCTTGGTTCTACCAGGACCAGTTTTGGTTTGTTTCAACTGCTGAAAGCAGATATAAAATTAAATAACCATGAAATTATTTCAGGATTTGTAAGTTGAATTATGATTGTATTGTGGCATGGTAGCTTTTGATTCTCAGTTGTCTTGATATTTATATGAACTAGGGTTTCTGCAATGAACAGAATTGCTGACTGCCACCTTTACACCTTCTTCTTCTTCTTATTATTATTATTTCCTATTATTATTGTATTTTTGGGAAGTCTTAATCCCTCCTCATCAGCAGAAATGATGTGCTGTTACTTTTCTAATAAATCCGACTGATGACGTTCCCGAAAGTCCTGTTTTTTCGATTCATGACTAGGTGGCCGTATAAGCCCTAAATTTGTCACGCACCCCCAGTAAACTTGTATCGAAACGGAGAGCTGGATCTCCTGCCATGTATAGCTTGAGATTGGTAAAATTGTGTCAGAGATATAAAGGTTTGTTTTTAGACCTGACAAAAAACAGATTTTAACCATCATTTCACACTTGTCGGGTTACATTCTCAGTGTGTAAGGCATACATGTAGCCACAGGCATTGCTAAGACAGCCGGGCCAAAGCACACCCCATCCCTACGCACAGACATGCGCATGACCACCTATATAAATCACACACACTCATACCCAGGAGAATGGCTAAATCTCTCGGACCTATGGCCTACAAATAAGCCATTTCACCATTTGACCCAATGCACCCAATTCACAATTTCTCTGGAAATTGTCTCTATTTATTATTCCACCCAAACTTTTTAGCCGCTTCTCCTTCTAGCTTTCATCAGGTTGTCTGGTAGGTCCCTTGCAGTAGCAATGCATGTGGTCCAGTGGGTATCACTGGTGGTGGTGACCTTTTAAGCAGACACTTCTGGTTTGAATCTCAACAGCATCATGTCATCATGTCACTTTGGACAAAAGAGGAAAGCAGAGATTGAATGAATGAAGACTTTTAAATGAACATTTTCTTGTAGAGGAGCATCTGTAGTTACCAACTTGCTTGTTAAAAATCCACTTTTATTAAATTTAAATAAGGTAAAAAATTTCATGTAGCTGTGATCCAATTTTATTGTTTATTTAAAATGTTTGTAATGCAATAATTAGTTGTGAAGTTTAACACTGTCAAATTACACACACAATTTTCTGGTCTTTTAAAAAACATGTATCCCATTTTATCACATAGCAGTTAAATTATATAACCAAATGTTGGAAGCTGCCTTTTTTAAACATAAAAAATGTGACCAACAACAAAGAGAGAGTTTAGACATAAAATCTTCAATGGCTTAAAATTTTACAAAATGACCCATGACTTCATATTGTGCATGGGAGCTTCTTCCCCCTATGAGGTGCCTAATTGCAGTCAAGAATTGAAGGAAAATGCTCATTTGCTGGATGCATTTGCCTTACCATTGTTTATTTATTTTAACATACACATGATCATCAATTGAAAAAAAAAAAACACCTACATTAAAGCAACATTTTAAACCCATTAGTTAAAAGCTGAAAGTCTACACTTCAAATTCTCACTCAACTTTTTTATTTCAAATCCAACATAAAATGGGCTGTGTTCAGTTACTTATAGCTAAAATTGAGTTTTTTGAATGCATCATTACTGTAATAATCGGGGTGTAGCATCATACAGCTGACCCATACATGACTGGGTCAGAGCATCTCCAAAATGGCAGGTTTTGGAGTGTTTGTACCATTCAGTGGTTAGGACCTACCAAAAGTGATTCTTTAAAAGAATCGATGTGCATGGGGACTAAATTCTAATCCAGGTTTCTGCAACCTTAAACACACAAAGAGCCATTTGGTCCCATTTCTATCAGAAAAGATCAGGAGCCACAATCCTTTTTGACATCTAAAATGAAGACAACACTGCAAATAGAATTTTTTATGCTATGTATAAAAAAAAAAAACTATATATAGTGTGTTGCGTTTATGAAATCAATGAGAAAATGAACTCTTGTTTCTGCATTCAACAAAAATATTTAGAAAAAAAAGACGCTGGGTTGAAGGTTACTTTCAAATAAAATACGCAATGTCTGAGTCGTTGGTGACTGAAACAAAATGACTTCTTATTAACTTAAACCTTGGTTATGAAAACTTTAGTCAGAATGTTAATCTGTTAATTTTTTTGCTTACTGCATCTCAGCTATGCCTGCGGTGTTGTAGACGTGAGTTACGTTTATTTGAATATTTCATGTAGACTGCTGTGTCTATTTTATGTTTAGATAGGTCTTTATGATATTCTGTGTAAGAAACACGCATGGTACTGACTAGATGCCCCTGGCCTGTTCAGCACCATGCTGTCAATCAGCTGTCACCGTCTCCCTGTCTGCACACGACGCTGTACTCAAGGCCTAGACTGGAATCCTGTTTAAATCATCCTTTTTGGTTGTTTGACAAAGCGGTATTATTATAAAAGAATTATCAAACATAGGCCTGAAATTAATATAAATTCAGCAAGGAGTGATTTTTTAAAAATTTGTTTTCAGGGCTACAATTGAGGAGACATACTCCAGAGCAATCACCAAATTGGCCAAATCTGCTAGCAACTTCTCCCAGTTGGGGTATGTATATTTTTGTTTGTGTGTGTGTGTTTGTGTGTGTGTGTTTGTGTGTGTGTGTTTGTGTGTGTGTGTTTGTGTGTGTGTGTTTGTGTGTGTGTTTGTGTGTGTGTGTGTGTGTGTTCTCTTGTTGTATTTGACTTCAACCAAAAGTGAGTGTGTTTTGTGTCTCTTTATTTGTGTCTCTTTGTTATTTCCAATTTGCCTGGAAAATACACTGGAAAATATACCAGGACTATTGGACTTTTTTTTTTCTTTTTTTTTTCTTTCCCCCCCACAAGTTTTTTGTAGGACTTTATTTTATTCAACAATCTTTCTATCTTACATCCAGTGTTAATGAGTATGGTAACCATTTTAAAGCGGTGACAACTTTATCATTTTTATTGTTCACTGTAGCTTTTAGGTTTGTTCCATTATAGAATTACATTTGTAGATTAACCCAAATATCGCTTGAAGATTGCCAGTGACTTAGCTATACAGACATCTAGAGGGAGTTCATTGCAACACCCAGGTGCCAGAACAGAAAACAGATTTTCTTAGAACATCATATGTTAATAACACTAAAGACTAAAAATTAAAGAATGGTGAAAAACATGGATCCTCACCTCACTTTATTAGAAATACTTGTTCACTTTACCATTTATGCTGTTTTCTAATCAGCCAATCAAATGGCAGCAGGAATAAATAAAAAAAAGCCCCAATAAAAGGCAAAGAAATACAGATAACAACTAAATAATCACTTGTTATAATTGCGATGAGCAGAAAAGCTTAACAGAATGCAAAAGCATCCGAATTGTTTGTTGTATACAGTATGTATAGATAGTAGATTGATTGAGAGAATTGTTTTTAAGCGTGATGACTTTAAAAAGACACTTTTCCTACAGGACATTTGCTCCAGTATGGGATGTCTTTAAGGTGTCAACAGAAAAACTGGCTGGCTGCCACATGGACCTGGTGCGCAAATTTCAAGACCTCATTAAGGAGGTGCAGAAATATGCAGAAGAACAGACCAAAGCCCATAAGAAGGTACTGTTTCTGCTTGTCAGAGGCTCAGCAGTTGTGTTGTCAATAACAGTGTACCAACAAACCCAATTTGTTCAAAAACAATTCACAAAGGGTTAAGAGAGGAAAATGCCAAAGTCAGACTCCAAATTTTCTAGTAAATATTGAGCTCACTGTATGCATGAACAATTCCTTTCAATTTTATTAGTAAGTTGTAAAAAAGAAATCTGGGTGGGTATAATTACATTAAAATAAAATAATTGCTCAAACATTCATACAAAGGAAAATGGCAATATTCAAAAATATACAAAATTCTTTATTCGTAAAACAACTGTTTGCTTTTGAGAAGAGCAAAATTTGGCGGCAGAGAGAATGTTTATAGTATAGATATGCTGACAGTAATTAATTATGCAGAACACATTCAACTGTACTTTAATGAAATATGTAAACATGTAATATATCTATATTTTATTATAGATAACTAGCAATATCCCACCACGGGTCTGTGTGTGTGGAGTTCTCCCTGTGCATGGTGGGTTTCCTCCAGGTACTCCGGTTTCCTCCCACAGTCCAAAGACATGCAGATTAGGCTAACTAGCATTCTCAAATTGCCCTTAGTGGATGAATGCCTGTGTGAGTGTGTTTATGTGTTTATACCCTGAGATAGATTGGCACCACATCTAGGGTGTACCTTGCCTCATGTCCTGGGAGTCTTCTCGAATAGGCTCCAGGCCGTCCGTGATTCTGTGTACAGAATAAAATGGTATAGACTGTTAGTAAGCAAATTGCAATAAAATCTTAAGTAACACAGGAAAAGTGCAGTAATTGCTTATTGAGCCACAAACATTTATGATGTGACAGCACCCTCAGAATGCATTTGCAGAATTTCTGCAGATGGAGAAATAGGACTGTGTAAGTCAAAATGTTAAGAAACAGAACTTCCCCATGATTTGCAAACAAAACATCCATGTGCACAAGAGAACTCCTACTTTCAAACTGCTGTACATTAAAGTTGCATTTAAGGTTAGAACAATAGTCATTGTGTGTTTGTGTGCAGAATGTATAAGCAAAATTTATGACTGAATGCATGGACTGCCCTCACTCTTTAATGCTCTCTTCTTTGCGTTTGATTGATGGTTTTGTCTGTACATTGGTCAGAGAACGTGAAACCAGTTTCAGAAAACATGTCTGTCCATATTGGATAGACAGAATTTAATGAAACTTTTGCAGTACTTGAGTATTTGCCTGAAGTTTAACCTGCACCATAAGTGAAATCAAAATGTTGAGCAAAAGAGATGTTCTGATTAGTTATGTCCGCATTTAATAATATATTTTACAATAAGCTACTAATAAGCTACTTGCTCAGTGTAAACACCTGCACTAATAGATATTAATTATAAAAGCTAAACTAAATATTTTTACTGGGCTTAATATACTGGGGTTAATATTTTCACCACCGAAATAACAGTGCTGAAGTGGTATAAGTGAATTTTAAGGTGCTGTCGTTTTAAGATAAAACTTAATCTTTATCCGATGAAAGAAGTACAACTTAGCATAAACAAGGGGTAAACATAAACTTCTATATATCTGCTGTTTCTCATTTATTATAATAAGATGAAAAAAAAATTTATTTACAGTTTTGCAAAAATGAAGAGGTTCATCTTTCTTGCAGGCAGACTTGTATGTGGGCTTCAGCCTGAAATAATAATATCACTGATTAAATTAAAGCTGATTAGCTTATTAGTTTAGGTTTAACCTTTTAACTATTTCTACAAACTTTTTTCCCCGTCGACGACGGGTACATCAGTGAATTATTAAAAGTAGTAATATTTATAAATACCAATGCCATAGGAACCGCTTCTCAACACTGGTTAAGCCCAATAACCACTTCGCAACAGAATCAGGCCAACTGGGTTGCATCCATCTGGGTTAGAATACCAGTCACAAAGCAACTAACTAGTTAGGGCTGACAACACACTAGTAGCGAACTGGATTAGCATAGAAACCACATAGGAACCAACTACTGTAGATTAGGCAAGCAACACCTTAGCAACCAGTTGGTTTTTCATACCAAACACCTAGCAATAAACAGCTACTTAGCAACAGCTTGAAACTTGGATCCACACAGTTATCAACTGAGTTAGACTAGCAACACCCAAGCAACCAACCACTTTGTTACCCAGCAACATTCTAGTTAGCACTCAGAAGGATCTGAGTTTCAGGAGCAACTGACTGACTACACCCTTTCAACAAATAAGATCATATTCAAACTTCCTTGTCATACCCTAGCACCCAACTGGGTGAGGCTACTAACCATCTAGCAACCAACTGATTAAGCTACTAATGTTTATAGGTTTAACTGTTTGTGGTAATCAAGAAGCAAAAACCCAGCAACCAAGAACCGGCATTTTAGCATTCAAACACTATTACTTTATGTTTCAAAGTTTTTCTAATTTTAACCATCACATTTCATAAGCATTTAGTCTTTTAATCTTACAATACCTGCTACCTATTTTTAGTATTTTTAATTATAAATGTAGAAATCTTTAGATTTCATAAATTCTTGCTAATTGTTGAAAGTGCTATATAAACTAGAGACAATTCATGGAGCTGTAGTAACATAGTAGTGCAATGTTTCACATAAAACATTCACTTAAATTTTGGTCTGTCTTGTCCACCAAGTTGCAAACACCACATTTTCCAACAGAAATCTTAATCCTCAGACTGAGACATCATTCATATGAAATTAGCTTAACAATAGCATTTAAATATACATATTTGTAGTGTTGTCATCACATCTACTTGATTTTCCACTTTTTCTGCCACTCTTCTAGGCAAATGTACAGTCAAAATAGATTTTTCCAAAAAAAGAATTGTCATATTAATGTGGACAAAATAAAAATTAAATAAATAAAAAATCATGAAAATTTTTTAAAATTTGATTTCTTGTGAGATATTTGCTGTTCTCATGTTCTCATCATCTGTATATCAGACTAAGGAAGAAGTGGCACCCACGCTGGAGGCTGTGCAAAACATCCAGAGTGTGTCCCAGGCATTGCAAAAAAGTAAAGAAAACTACAACAGCAAGACTCTGGAACAGGAACGCATGCGCAAAGAGGGTTCCACTCAGAGAGACCTAGATAAGGTATACATACAGTAGGGCAAAAAGTATTTAGTCATCCACCAATTGTGCAAGTTCTCCCACTTAAAAAGATGAGGGAGGCCTGTAATTTTCACCATAGGTATACCTCAACTATGAGACAAAATAAGAAAAAAACATTAAAACAAATTGTAGGATTTTTAAAGAATTTATTTGAAAATTATGGTGGAAAATAAGTATTTGGTCATTAACAAAATTTTATCTCAGTACTTTGTTGTATACCCTTTGTTGGCAATGACAGAGGTCAAACGTTTTCTGTAAGTCTTCACAAGGTTTTCACACACTGTTGCTGTTATTTT
>JAQMYG010000017.1:12107232-12120270 GCA_030014215.1 Clariallabes teugelsi
GGTATCGGCCGATACCCTGAGCCCAAGTATCGGAATCGGTATCGGGAGGGAAAAAATGGTATCGGAACATCTCTACTCACTGATATACTTAGTTTTGCATCGCTTCCAAATTAGTGATAAGCATATATCTGCTAGGCTGTCAAGACACAAGTCTGGTATGTTTTTGGAAAGAACTCTGGAAAAACAGAGAGAGGTCTGGGTAATTTGGTGACATGGGAGGCCCCTGGTGTTGCGTTATCTGAGGACCACCCATCCAAATCGAGCCTGGACAAACAGAAGAGTTGATGGCTGTAATATGCAGCAGATGGAGAGCGTGAGAGAAGAGGAGAAGAGGACAGAAAGAAGGACAACATCAGCATGGATCCACAGTGGTGGTGGTCATTTGGTCATTTTTCTCTCCCATTAGCCACCTGGGCCCATAGTGTTTAGTCAGCCTGGACCAGGGTTTGGGTTACATTTACATTGCTTTGAAATAGCAAAATCTCTCTCTCTCTCTCTCTCTCTCTCTCTCTCTCTCTTTCTCTCTCATATATTGTACATACTTAAACACCACCTCACACACATGTAGTTCTATATTTTAGAACATTTTCAAGTGTTAACATATTTGAACATGCTTTGAACCTGTTGGGTTGGGGCGAATGATGGAATGATAAACAAACAGATGTGCAGTACAGATGCCTCCTGCATACAGGGAATCAGTCTGTTTACAGCAGGTCCCTGGCAAAATAAACATAAAAAGAAACTATGGTCAGAACATTACAAAAATCTATTCTAGATTAAAATCTATCATCTTTGTTTTGTGGGTTACATTCAGGCACTTTATAAACAATTTAAAAATTCATAATTTTTCAGGAAGAACCAATACATTTGCAGGAAGGAAATCTCCATGATTTCTCTATTTTTTTTTTTTTTTTTTTTTTAGAAAACAAGGTTTAAACAAATGAGAAGCTTTCAACAAGATACGTGAAACAGGCTATCAAATAAAAAAAGACATTTATCACATGGCCTTCATAGTACTCCAAACTATATTCAAATCATAATGTAATTTCCCATAATCTGTCCTGAGTTATAAAATGATATAGCCTTATGGGTGTAGTCTGTGCTATGAACTTTACATTTCTTATGGTCTAAATCTCCACCATATTGGAAGATTTTGGTTCAAATTTGAGTTGTGTGGTGCTGCTTCTATAAGTCTAGTAGATCCAACACCAGGGGAAAGCAAGTTGTTTTCATCCTGCTGCTCAAGCAGGTTTTCCCCATGATCTACTGTGTGCTAATGAACACTCTGAAGGTAGGGCAATAGCCAGTCTGCTTGGAGGATAGGCAGAAGGAGCAGCACCGATTACCCAGCTTGTTAAGGTTTGCCAGAATCAGCATTTAGAATGCTGATGCCATGGTGCTTAATGACTGTCATGGACCACCTTTTGATTTTAGTCGGCATGTTGGGAGCTGCATCATAGAGGAAGGAGATCATATGTGTAATGATATGTGAGATAAAGTAAGAAAAAATGGTTCAGAAGATCCCAAGCCAAGTCCCAGGGGGGCAAAAGCCTATAGTTGACATTTAAATGGACCAAAATATTTTCAATGGACTCACCATCCTCTCCACCCTGAAATAATACTGGTCCAAGGACCAGACATCAAGGACATTAGAGACTTTGTGCAAAAAAAGTCAGACAACTTGCATTTTACCATAAACACTCATCCACAGCGCAAGTCATAGAATACAGGTTCAAAAATGGTTACAATAAATTTTGCTATACGTGGACACACTGCTGTTTATATGATTATTATCCTTATTTCAGTTGACAATACAGTATACTCTCTGCAGTATTTAGAGTATACTAAATACTGCAGAGTATTATACTAAATAGTATACTAAATTTCTGCAGTGCTTTAAAATTGTGCATGTCTTAATCAAGAATAACATAAACTCCACATTTTTAGAAACACTTAATAAACATCTGTACAGCTGCATATGCATGCAGGTTCATTAATTCATTCAAAATCATGCAGGAAAGGTCAAGAGTTTCAGATAATAATCACACAAAAAATCAAAATGAGGAAAAATGTGTGCTCTCTATAACTTTTAACAATGGCACGGCTGTTGCTCACAGATGATTTAAATACTACAGAAAATGCTGATGTCATGGCATATTAACAAACAATTGAAGCATTTTCAATAAATACATTTTTATGGACAATAAAGTACTATAAATTTTTGCCAGGCATTCATAAATTTCTGTATGCATTGTGCTTCTACTTAACATATTTTGATATTAGTATTTAAGTTAGGTAACCTACTAAGTTCATAAACTAAACTGAGGTAAATCATCCAAAAAGGCCAGAGTGAAATCCAGAATAGTTATAATTATTTAAATATACTTAGTTATATACAAATTAAGTATAGTTCCCAAGAATCATTTAAGAAGTGCAGAAAGAAGTGTAGTCAAATGTGTAAAACACTAATGAAAAGCAGGTGGTGAGTTTTGTTAGGTCACACATGAGCATAATACTCCATAAAATTTCCAGTTTCGTGTTTTGTTTTATTTAAAAATCAAATCTGCCTGCTATAATGTCTAATCACTTGTACTGTCTGAGTACTAGATTTTTTTTTAGGTATGACCATGGTTGTATGGTCTGAGCTACTTGATGAGGTTTATTAACCTCATAAAAGTTAAGTAACCTGAAATACTGTATAAATAATGGCGTGCACCTTTCTTTGTGGTTGCCTTCTGTTTGCAGATTAATGAAAGCTCTCCACATTATATTTGGAGTGTAATGGGTTGACATGGAAACAAAGAGTTCATGGTTTATTGAGAAATATATGGATCTGCCAACAGACTTCTAAGAGCAGACCAACATTAACTTTTTTTCTCTTGTTGAGCTCATCGGGTTTGGTTTGTGCTCAAACGCTGCAGACGGACTTTTGCAGAGCACTAATTAGTGTCCATAAGTGCGCAGTCATTTATCACACAAGGCAACAGCTGGGACACTAGCATCCCCAGCAATGAAAGGGAAAAGATATGATGCAAATAAACTCTTTGCAAACATGCAAGAGTTTTGTCCAAGACCTGCACCCACTGCTTCCAACTCTAAATGATAACAACTGCAACAACAACAAAAGATAAGACCAACGTTCCTTATCTCTCTTTAGCCCTTCATGGTTATTATGCACCATTTCTAGCGCAAATACCATTTTAAACGTTTTATTCACTTATTCAACTACATCAAATGAAACAGGACCTTGTTTTCTGTAGACATAGTTCGACAGTGAGGTAATAATTTCCTGACGATATTTAAAATAAACACATTAAGGTCCTCAGAATTTCAGACCTGTCTCCGTGTATAATGAGTGCGCTTTGTGATTTGGTGTGAATGACGAAAGCCACGAAGCGTGTGCTGTGCTAAAAAAATGGGGCAAAAAGATCCAAAAAACGTTTTCTGAGCTCCCACGCTGTGTAAATTATAGGATAATAGGGTGCAGGCTGTGGCGGCCATTGTTTATTCAATTTCTTCACATGGTCTCTCTCTCTCTCTCTCTCTCTCTCCCTGTCTCACTCTCTCTCTCTCTCTCTCTCCCTGTCTCACTCTCTCTCTCTCTCTCCCTGTCTCACTCTCTCTCTCTCTCTCTCTCTCTCTCTCTCTGTCTCACTCTCTCTCTCTCTCTCTCTCTCTCTCTCTGTAGCTTTGGTGGTCTCTACGATCCTCCTGACCTCGGCCATATGTTTTCACTTTCTTCTCTGATCTCGCCTCCGTGACCAGCGGGGAACGAAATACAAATTGAATTGTAACCATTCACAGACGCGGCCTTCCACACAGCCATTCAGTTTGCTTTGTCTTTCTCATAGGGAATGGGGGATAAAAGATTGGACTGTGTGTTTTCCTAAACCCATCTTTTTTTTTGCCTACCTCAAGAAGCACTGAACGTTATCTAGATATAGCTACTTATTTTCAGTCTAACTGGGCATAAATCATGCAAAGGCCACGATCACCTTAATGATCTAAAACATTTTGTGCCTGTCAGTCAGTTTTTATTCCTAAATGATGTTCTCGTCTGACCAAAAGTGAAAGCACATACAGTGGCTAATTGAGGTTGACTTGCAAGTTTAAGAAACCTAAACTATGTCTATAGAATTTCCTTTTAATAGCACTTAAGGTCACTGATTAAAATGTGGTTTCAATAAGAAAAAACACGTCATTCTATAATTTGAGTTACATTCCATTTCCATGTGTTGATGATAAGTATATTTATTCTAAATATTTTCTTCAAAAATATAATATTTTACATATTAAGGGAAAGCATTTTATAATATCACACAATCATTGGATGCTTTACTTATAGTGGCTTGAAAATTGTCAAAATGTTGCCAAATTGATCATTTGTCCTATGTCTCCTTTTGTAAATGTTTCTCAGTTTCAAAATAATGTATTTTCACATTCAAATAATTTAAATTAATCAATTTATTAATGCACATAAAAGTTCTGTCAACTACGCTACTAACAGAACACTGCCCTGTAACAAAAATTTTTTTTGTCCCAGTAGCAAGTGACTTACATAAAATTATGTTATGATCTGTGATATACTGTAACATATATTTTAAAGTGTTGTTGAAAAAACTTCATGAAAACGAGACGTGGTCAGCCAGGTAAGTACTACCACAGAAATTATGAGTAGAAATAAGGAAATTGTCAGCTATTTTATCTGCCAACTACTGTATGTAGAGTACATAATCATAGTCATTATTGCTGCATCAGTTATCAGTATATACAGTACATGCTGTACATCACAGCAAACATTATTTATATAGTTACACTTTCATTTTCTCCCTCAACACATTTTTTAAATCCAATTGTTTCACATAGATAAAAAGAAGAAATATATGGCTGGCTCACTGGGTTGTTGATCCTGCAAGAAGTGGAGTATATTTGGAAAAGCAGATAGAAGCACAAGTGTGATCAAAATGTATTCCAGAGAACAAAATTACATCATTTGATGCTGGTCACTTTGGGACTTTGAGACAAATTGGGACAAATCATATTTTAGTTGTGGGACAGTTGACTGAGTAGTGAAACCATTCTTTACCTTGAAAAAAAGGTTAATGTTTAATCTTTGTAACTAGCAGATACTGTATGTTACCTTAAAAGAACTTACTAACTTGAACCCCCTTTTTCCCCATTGAGAACAGGTGGTTTTGCACATTTTTACTTGACTCGGGACTGTACTCGTTTCCTTTTCTCAAGTAGAATTGCAAATGGAGAACTTTTAATTGAGTAATATTTTACCTAGGTTATCTCTACTTTTACTTAAGTACAAAATTTTTATCCTTTGCCCACCACTGCTTCTACTTAATTGATTAACGCCAGTATCTATTAATTATTTTTTGGTCAAATCAATTATTATTATTATCAGTTATCAAAAAGTCTAACTGAATATTAGGCTCCATAACAATACTCAGTACAATTTAAGAGATTGGCTTGCCTTATTATCTCACCATCACTCTCCTTGTTTAATAACCTATAATATTTTTTTGGTTTTATTGAGCACACAATTACAGATAAATAATGTATCATGACACAAATTATTGTCTGGGTTGTTACTGTAAATGCAAACCTATTTTAAAAATCACTGGTGAGGTCTGTATGTCAATAAATATCAACTGTTATTCTGTTTGTTATTTCATGACATAAAAAGAAAAGGAATAGCTTAATAAAAATACTTCACATATAACTTAACATCTAAAGAATATATAAATACATGGATTTATATAAATTGCATTTAAGATGTACCCAAACACAGTTCCAACAGAAAATGAATAACTTTTTACAGTTGTTATTATTTTTTTTAAACATGAATGACAGAAGTATTGAAAGGGTTTTATTATGGTCTTTAGGTCTTCCATTCTCTATTTTATCTATAATATATTGTTTTTTGTAGGCTATTGTTACAGAAACTGTGGCACTGCAGTTTGCTTGTTTAATTAGGAGAAAGCAGAAAATCAATTCTCGAAACACAATCCATTTTCCAAAATCCCATTATCTATTAGGAATAGAATATGCTGTCATGACAAAAGAATCAAAGCCTGTTAACTACAGGTAGGCTGGTACTTTGGTGTCATATAAAAAACTATAAATTGAAATTGAAATGAATAATCATAATCATAATCATAGATAAACAATAGGTAAACATTCAGTCACTCAGTCAATCTTAATTGAATAATATCACCATTTCTCACCAAAATATTTAATTACTAATATGCACAACATGACTAATGTTCGTAAGTGAGACGGGAAAATTATGGAAAGATATACACAATGATAAATTACATAACTGGTTTTCCAGAAACTTGCCTTCAAACATACTTAAGTATCAAAAGTAAAAGACCTGCGATTTATTATGCTCTAATGTCTAATGGAGGTGATATGACAGGATTTGAAAACAGATAAACTCTTCTTTTAAGATTTTAAGACTTTCCCTTAAAATACTGAACATTTCTGTGCATGGCTAACATGCTTCCCCTAGAGAAAAGAAAAAAAATTCATAACTTTTTAACCAAATATTTTGAGTTAGAGTCAAAACTTTCTTTAGTTATTTTTTTAAATGCTCATCATTGTACCTCTGATTGTAAAGTACAGATACATAAATAAAAAAAAAACAGTAATAAATTACATTTTACATTTACTACTGTCCACCTCTGGTTGGAAGTAAATACTTTGTATAAAAAATCTGAAATGGAAATTCATAAACAGCTTGTGGAATAAAAGAATTCCCCAAAATAATCTGCCTACAAACATGGCTGCTATGGACTACAAAACCCAAAAAACATTACATTGTTACATTGAGGTTTGCCATCTTACTATCACAGAACTCAGTACACACACATGCTGTGTCTCATGTCAACAACATCCTTCAAAACCTACTATTACATCATATCATAGTGATTAAGCCTGAAGCCTCTTTCAAATGCGGCCAACCAATACACAGTGGTGTGGGGTAGGGAAAAGTTTTAAGGAAGCCAACTGAAAATACCTGAATCACTCGAAGTCTGAATCCCTCCTTTTACCTTTCAGTATGAAGCTCTGGGTTTTCACTTTTAGTTGCTGCTCTAGTGGTACTTTAGTTTTAAAAGTTTCTCCATAACTGCACTTTCAAATGTTTGCTAACCTTGATGTAGAATGCATTTGGCCTCACAGTTTGTTGGCAGGATTTTTTTTACTAAAGGAAATCATCTCTGCATGATTCGGACAAATCATAGTTTGACAATTCTATGAAAATAACCTTTTTTAATTGGTTAATATTTTGATTTGTTTTGTAACTAGAAGCCTACTCGGCCTGGCTTCCCATTGGCAATGTAGCTTAGATGAGTTAACTACAAAGTGTTGTTATTATTATTATTATTATTATTATTATTATTATTATTATTATTACTAATTTCAACAGTCAAAATCATAATAATGAAATGACAAGTACAGACTGAAAAATCTGGGGAAGCCTGACTTCTCTTGGCTTCCAGGAGGAAAATGCCACGGCTAATGCAGCCTTCTTTCCCATGACAATTTCCTTCACAGCCCATCCTATACCAAGCCAGACAGCTTTTAGAAAAGATTAACCAATAGCAGATGTTAAGCATCTCAGTTTATTGTAACAAGTGATAAATAATTACTCGCATTTACATTTCTCGCTCCATACAGAGGGTGCTGCATGCCAACTAAAGTTTTGTGTTCTTTTAGACTACAATGACCTTCATGTTGATAGTGTTTGTTGCTTCCAGTTTTAAGTTCATGTTCAATATTAAGTTTATTATTATGATGATGATGATGATGATGATTATGATTATAGTTATTATAATTATGTTTATTTATTAATTAATTAATTAATTAATTAATTTATTTATTTATTATTATTATTATTATTATTATTATTATTATTATTATTTAAACCCCTTTGGTTATCAGTTCTTTGTCTTATGTTGAAAAACAAATTTAATACAATAAGGTAAGAGATTTTCAGGGGGGACCTGAAACAATTTTCATTTAAAATAAATACATTTATCATAAAAAGAATCAGTGAAGAATTCAGTGATGAAATGGAAGAGATGATTCCCCCCTGAAAATAGTTTGTAAATACATTTGAGCACAAAACACAGGAATTGTCTGTCAGTCAAGAATTTAGTCACTTGGTGTATGCAAACTCTTTCCTCAAATTAAAGCTAAGCAAGTTTAACCTAGATTTTGTGCTCAAATGTATTTCCAAACTAAACAAAAAAAAAAGTGAATATTAACATATATTTACACTATGTATAAAAAACACATTCACACTCAGTTTTACTCAGAAACAAACAAAAAACTATTATAGAAACTAAGCAGTTATTATGCATGCACATCTGAGTTAGAGGTTTGGACCTTCAGAATGCATCAGCTGTTAATCAGGTGTAAAGTTGCATTTCAGAAATAATTTGCATACTATGTATATTTGAAATTTATACCAATAACTGAATCTTCGATAACTTCTTTGACATCATCAAGGTGCAATTTGTCAATGTAAAATTACCCTTCTTTTCTCTCTTTCCCTTCTACACTTTTCCTAATCCTTCTTTTGAAGGATCAGTTTTAAGAGTGTTCACAATTTTCATGTACTATATAACAGTTTTTCTCACTATTAGCAGATTTCCTTTAGCAAGATTTAAAGCTGTGTGCACAAGAGTTTGGGTGTGCTTTGGTTATGAATCCTGACCATGCAGTTATTGTCACATATGAGTGACAGATTTTTGTTATATTCTTATATTCTTAATTTCTCTGTGGCAACATGCCAAATTTTTTTATTTTTTTTTTACATATATTAAATTGGTTAAATACAAATTCTTAATGCCAATTCAAGTGAGACTAAACATTACATACCTAGTGCATGTATTTACTTATTCATTAATTCTCATTTATTTATAATGTATGTTGACATGTGTTGCAATGGGTACCAGACCCAGTGACAGGAGCTCTTCCTCTGAATTCAGTAATTCTGCTTTCTATGGATCCCCACTTGCCTATCTCCTCCTTCCCCTCTTCCCATTCCCATGACTCAAAAATGATGGGCCCTCCTCCTAAAGCCGGACCCTTGAACCTGTGCTTTGCCTTCCCTTACTGCTTCCCCTCCATCATTATTGTCTCCTGCTCCTTTATGTTCATCCCTAAACCCCTCTCTTTGACTTTGCACAAGTGGAGTGTTCCATGTTAATTAGTACTGAAGTAAGGCTTGGATGGATTGATGGTTTCGCCAGGGTTTTCTGGGATCAGCATACTGTAATGTGACAGTAACAATGCCATGTGACAGTAAGTCACATGTTAGTATATTAAACTTTAAAGCCTTGGCGGACTTAGGTTGTAATGAAACCTCAGTCCATAAAAACATAATTAAGATGCCAATCACTGTCAACTCCATGTCATGGAGACACCAAGGATGGAGGTGGCTCCATTTCTATTGGTCTGGCATTTGCAAGTGATGTGTGTTGTGTCCTGCTGGTAAATCTGCAAGCCACCCAAAAAGCTCCATTGTGCTCTGTCCCTTTGACCAAGGTCCCCTAAGAAATAATTGCAATGGACATTATCAGAGCATTAGATCAGACTGTACGTGGTGGTTTGCGCTAGTTCTAATGGACTACACAAATGCAATGCAATCTAGGTGTTGTGAAGCCAACCATATAGATTACCCAAGCACAAGAAAAATATGGTTAGATAAGTAGGTACCTGATGGGTCCGATGGGTGGGTCTAGGTTTGTGCTGATTATTGCAAAATCAATGCACTGTTCTGTTTAATTATTTGCATCTATTTCTGAAATATCTTGTTTAGAATGTCCAGCTTTAGAAGCTTCTGATAGGATAATTGACACTTCAGTATATGAGTCAATTATGAGAAAATCAAAAGACATCAGCCAAGCCCTTAGAAAAAAAATGTGGACCTTCACAAGTCTATTTCATCCTTGGGAGCAATTTCCAAATGCCTGAAGGTGCCATGTTCATCTGTACAAATAATACTACACAATTAGAAACACCATGTGACCACACAGCCATCATACCACTCAGAAATTAGATGTGTTCTGTCTCCTATCTATGAATGTCTTTTGAAATGAAAAGTACAAATCAATTTCAGAACAAACGTGAAGGCAAATGTGAAGTCACTAGTAAAACATGTCTGCCGGCATGGTAGCTTAGTGGTTAGCACTGTCTCCTTGCACCTCCAGGTCCTGGGTTCAATTCCCACATCGGGTCTATGTGCATGGAGTTTGCATGTTCTCCCTGTGCTTGGTACTGTAGGTTTCATCTGGGTTCTCTGGTTTCCTTCCACAGTCCAAAAACATGCAGCTTAGGCTAATTGACATTTCCAAATTGCCCGTAGTGTGTGAGTGTTGAACAGAGGTCTTACCACAGTTGTACAAATGGGAATAAATACACCACAAATTAACCATCACGGTTCCGAGTTGGACTTGGACGTTCCTAGATGGATGGATGGAAAACATGTAAAAAGCTAGACTATGGTTTGCAGCTGCACATGGGGACAAATGTCTTACTTTTTCAAGAAATGTCCTCTGGTCTGATAAACCAAAACATAAACGATGTTCTTACAGTATATAAAACAATGTGAATATATTGAAGCACCATACCAAGACATCAGCCAGTAAGTGTCAAAGCTTGGTCACAAATGGGTCTTCCAAATGGACAATGACTCCACTGATAACATTAGTAAAAATACTAATATTAAAGTATTTAGGTGTTGGTTAAACATGCTAGTCTTTGCATTAGTTGATAAACACTCATTCATAGTCTGCTACAGACAATTCAGATAACCGAAAGTTTACCATAGCTTTCCCATGGCTTTTTATTATTTTTATTTATTTGTTTATTTATTTATTGCAGCAACAGCCACGTTTGTGTTCCAGATATCATTCTGACATTTTGTTACTTATGCTGTATGCTTATAACTTTGTGGGTCACTACATGAGCTGAACTTGCATTGGATGGTGCATAATGTTTGCCTTCTGTGTCATGAATGTTTTGTGGTATAATAAATAATAGGAGTTTCAAATTGTGCAGAAATTTATTATTATTATTATTATTATTATTATTACTGTATATGGAATTATCTTAAAAGACTAATTGGCTCAAGGCAGCTTGGTTAAACAAAACAAAGTAGTTACAGATGCTGTCAATAGCAGATTTTACAGTTTCTGCCTCTCTAGTAGGAAAAAAACATCTTATTCTTGTCAGGGAGGAGTAGAACACACTGGGATGTTCTACAGTTCTTGCCTATCCTGATCAAGTTTTCATGTGTTGTGTTTTCTGAGATGCTTTTCTCTGCTGCCACATTATTGGATAATTGCATGAATGTACATGTTCACAATAAAGTTGTGAGTCTACCTTTGAATAAATTACAGTCAAACTGCATTTAAAAAATTGTATGCTTAAAATATAAATCCTTTACTGCTATTCCAACTGTCTAAGTATTATAAGTATAAATAAAATTGGAAAAAAACTTAATGGACAGCAAAATTGTTACTAAGGAAATTATTTGCCTTATTAGATACTGCATATTTTCATAAAGATGGGAAAATTTACTAATTAACTTAATTTTTGTAAATTTATAACTTAAATCTGACTCACACATATGATGTATTGCCCCACGAACAGTCGGCATTAAAACCTTGAATCCATTAAAATTGGATTGTTCACCATTGAGACAGTGTCACAAATGGACAGCGTTTTTTCTTCATTATGCTTGACTCATAAATCCAATGTGACCGATACAATATTCCCGCAGAATTAGGTTTGGTATATTGAGTGTTGTTTTTTGACCTTCTACCGGAATTGAGCCGAAACTGCAAAATCCAGGCAAAATTCTGGTTCGATTTATTATTAGTAGTAGTAGGAGTAGTAGTAGTGTTGTAATTTTGTATTTTTTTTGGAACGCAGTGATGTTTCATTTAAGCAGTAATACAGTACATCCTTTTATAAGGATAAAACAAAACCAAAAGGAAAGGGATGAAAATGGAAACACAACAAACTCAAACTCATTTTAAAGACAGAGAGCCTGTTAAGTAGTGTGTGTGTGTGTGTGTGTGTGTGTGTGTGTGTTCAATTCAATAACCCTAACTACTCTCTCCTTCCAGTCCTAATGGTGTCAATACGGTTACCACGCATACATTTATTTTGTGAGGCAAGGGCATTTGTTTCCTATTGTAATGTGAAACACACTGGAGTCCCCTTCCCCCGCCTGTTGCTCTCTCCATCTCCTCTTCTCTGTTTCCTGTGACTGGAGAGACACAATTAAAAACACATTAGATCTGTTTGAGTGCTTGTTATTTCATAAGTGCAGGGCTGCTGCACTGTGCAAGGTCTTTAAAATGTGGGGAAAGCCACAGCATGTGGAGGGGCCCTGGGGAGAGATGGGAAATAGATATTAACCCCAACTAGGACGCTTCTCAAACCACTGTGGCCCACCCACACTGACACCTGCATTCTAAAGGGAAACACACATTTACTTAAACAGCACCCTGAAAGGGCACACAACGACATGCACACAGTTATGTCTTTACAGATGTGCTATAATGGCCTGTGGTACCTGACTAGTTATCATTGATCAATTTGGGGCTAAACCCTACTAACTAAAACTAACTGATTATACAGTGAATCTCGAAAAAAATTTGAACATACTGAAGAAGTTTTTATTTCATTTAAAAAGTGACAAAAGTGACATGCCTAGGTGTACGATTCTTGTCAGAGTTAAAAGGTAGTTTCTTAACATTCACATATTTGTTTTAACACTTTTCCATTTTAAATAGCTGGTCTTATTTAATAATGTACATTTACTTATTTATTTCTAAATTGCATAGAGTTGGTGGTGTAGGTAGTGGAGCTTGCGGGTCGTGGGGTAGTGTAGGCGAAGGTGGGCACTGGTAGCAGGGTGAGAGGAGCTGGCTTCGGGCGAGAGAGAAGACGCTGGTCGATCCGTAGGGCGAGTTGGATTAAACCTTCCAACGTGGCAGGAAGCTC
>JAQMYG010000017.1:12127453-12147040 GCA_030014215.1 Clariallabes teugelsi
ATATTAGGGGACATGTTTATTTGATTATTGGGGGATGTGTGTCCCCCAATATATATTATAGTTATATTATAATTATAGTTATTTTAAAAGCAACTATACTGCAGACTATCAAAGCACATGTAATATGTTCTAAATGCAAACACTGTTTTGTTACACATTCTGCCTGTTTTTATACTGGAATGCCAGTACGCATCTTGAAAGCACACACTGGAACAGCTTTATCCCAGATTGGTAGGTTACAAAAGGAAAGTGAAGGCAAAATAACTTGTGTGTGTAAATATATAAATCTTCTGGTGTCCGTTCACTGACCATAACAAACCAATTGTTATAAGCATGGTGTAACTGGGAACAATAATACAAGTATAAGAAACAAAACATTTATCAATCCCACATCAAATTGGTTAAGAGGAGGACAAGGAATGGTAATTTAACAGCAAAAAAACAGCACAGAATGAAAAAACACCACAGGTGTTAGAGCTTGTTTGTAAATGCCAGCCTTTAGAATTAAACTGAGCCTTAAAACGTGAAATGTCCATAGTAGAATGCACTTTGCTGCAAGTACAGCATTGCATTTAAGCATGGCAGCCATGATAGTGTCATCGGCTTTTTGTAGTTGGTGTAGCTGAATTATTATGAATTCATTTAATTTTGTTGGAAAATATTTTACCTGATCTTTTTCCAAGTTTTAAAAAACGTTACAAAAAATATATATTTTCCCCTCCTGTGAAAGCAGAGTTTTTAAAAGGTAGTATAGGATAGACTATAAAAAAGTTTGAAAAACACATTCCATTAGTTTTTGTGGTGGTGATTCATGTGTACATGTGCACACAATTGTAATGGAAAGTGTAGCTTGAGGAAACAGGGAACTATCATTGTGTAAGCTAAGGAAAAAGTCGAAGTTACAACCTTGTGGATAAACCAAAACAATTTTTTAACAGGGGGGATGGGGAGCATTACTGCAGGAGCAAGGGGCTCAAGCACCCAATAATGAGGCACAGGCTTTTGTAAAATCCAGACCTTCCTACAGATGGACAAATTATGTGTTTATGCTTGTGTGTGTTGAATGTCTGTGTGTATATGTTTACAAGTACATTCTTCTCCACTAACCTTTCTCAAAACTATCCATGCAACAGTAAACTTAAATCAGAAAGGCACAGTCTGAGGCCATAGTAATGTGTGGAGAGAGACAGAAATTGCTTGTTTAGAACTTTTATTTTATATATATGATACATTTATATATATGATATAAAATAAATATAAATATAAATATAAAAATAAAATAGCTGACTTTACCTGTTATTTGTTTATATACTCAAGTTTTGACTTTGCTAATGTGTTTAGGATTTTTGCCTTCGCCCATTTATTGTTCACTTGACCTTTGATTGTTTTTGATTTTTAATTTCCAGAATTTATTCCCTCTGACAGGACACTGCAATGGACATGAGTTGCAGGCATCTATTAAATGTTTAATGTCTTGGTTAGAAGGGAAATTCAGGCTAGAACATATTCATAAAATTGTTGTTGCAGTACAGTTACTAAAGAACAGTCACAAAATAACACAAAATAAAAAAAGATGCATGAAACACATGTGGTTACAATGTTATAGTAAACAGTACACGGATGTTGACTATATGGTTGATGCACGTGCACTGAGACTAAGCATGGGAGAAGATCATCCACAATCCCACAGCGCAAGAGAGAGAAGAACCTCGCTCGTTTAACAAGTTAAAACTTATTTAAAAATTTTGTTCGTCTTGCAAAAACGCTCGAAGTTGAGTTACTCTCAATCCAAGGTTCCACTGTACATATAGAATTTGTTACGGAAGCAGACTCGTAAATCAAAGCGACTTTCCCCATAAGAAATAATGGAAACTCAAATTATTCCTTTCACAGCCCAAAAAAATCTCGTGCACACACACAAAGTGCATGCAGGCTGACACAGAGAGAGAGAGAGAGAGAGAGAGAAAATGGATCTATAATGAGACTTGCTTTTGCTTTAACGCACGACTTTCAAGCACACACACATACAAACACAAATTAAAAGACGCTGTATGCGCGCACACACGCGGATGTTGATTATACTAGTGATGGGTCGTTCATGAACGATTCCTTCTTTTTGAACGAACCTTTAATGTGACTCCGAAGAATGAGTAGTCTCGGAGAGTGATTCGTTCATTTTCTACTGGGCGTGCATGCGGAAATCATCACAGAAACCTCCGTAGGTTATGTACAGGAGACAGAATTGAGCATTTCTTTCTCAATGACTCTTCTACACCGAGTCGTTCGTTCTTCTGTCACGTGATTCCCATAGACGCTATGCAGTGCAGTACACAGGAAACAGAATTGAACGTTTCTCCTCAATGAGTCTTCAAGTCCCGAGTCATTTGGTTTTTTTGTCACGTGACTCCCATAGACGCTGTATAAATCAGTTTATAAGCCAGGGGGGCGATGGTGGCAATGGTAAAACTATATGAGATGAAACGAGGAAGAAAGCTTTTAGGAACCATACTCAAAAGGGAACTCTTCCTCATTTGGGTGATATAACATTGTATGACCATAAATCTTTAAATCCCTGCTATATCTGTATGCTATAAGGTTAAAAGTTCACTATAAAAGGAAAGATGTTTAGGTTAATATAAAGTCTACTGATGGGGAAATGGCAATTTCAGTCCTAAACTACTGAGTGACTGCAGTCACAAGCCACTGCAGAAACTTCATGGTCATCAAGTGCAACTGTTCTTAGTCATCAGATATGTTACCTCTTAATAAGTATAATATGCATTTGATGAAATATGCTAGTATGACTTTGTAAACCAATGTCACTAGTTTAAATAACAATGAATGTCACTATTTGGATTGAGATATGCAAATACTTAACTGTGGATTGCTAAAATTACTGAAGTTGGGTTAAGAATAGTCAAAATAAAAAATTCACAGCTACGTTTAATAGTGAAAGTAAGATCACATTTCCACACACACAATGCAACAAGAACTCATAGGCCAGGAAAGTGCATAAAGTAATCCATCACCATGCATAATGCCCACTGTATAAGCCTCTGAAGATAGTATTATAATCTGGGGTTGCTTCCGTTGATCAATCTAGTGAATTTATAGTCATAAAATGAAATAATTTGATTACCTCAATGAATTACTGAATGACTAGGTTATGTCATTAATTGATTTGATTCATGGGGATCAAATTATGAAAGAGTGGTTTTGGGATCACAATGCATCCAGATGAATTGGCTACAGAGTCCTGCCATTAACCCAAAGAGGTTCTTGAGATGTGCTGTAGAAGACTTTCTGGAGTGGATCAAACCTCACATTTTAACCTCAGTTTTTGGGGGGTGGGCAGTTTGATATTACAAATGCTCATACATGATAATGTGTTATTGTGTGTAGCCTGCAGTAATTTGAATCAGGGTGTCAGCTTATATAAACTGTATTTTGGTATGTCTCAAGTATCTTAAAGCTCCCTCTGACACTGGGCAAGTTGAGGAGTCTTCTATCCCCTTCACTGTAAAACTGTTCTTTATAAATATTTTTGTAAACCTGGAAATAAAACATCCTATCAAAGTTAGAGCATCTTTTTATTTCATTAATTATCAAATATAATTAAATAGATTTTGCCAGGCCACTAAGGGGGTGGCATGGTGGATTAGTGGTAAGTACTGTGTACAATGTCAACGGTTTTAGAATGGAATATTCATGAACAGTGTGATGTCCAGATGTTCAGAAACCTTTGGTAATTCAGTATATCTATAGTATTGTCTTACAATCTTACCATATATTGAAAAAGGACTAATACTTTAATACTCTGACTGATTTTGCCACATTAGAGTTTACCTCAGGCATAATTAATGCAGTGTTCATTCAAGCATTGCATAGGCATGTAAAAAATCCATACTACTGTTTATTACCAAAAAAAGCACCTTCCAGCTTAATGTAAAACTGTGGCAACAGGTTCAAATATGTGTATTATGTCACATATCTTTGTAATTTATACTGGAATGTGGCCACACATTTAAATCAAACTAAAGGTGCCATTTCTATTTCCAAAATTTTGGTGAGATTAAAAACTGCACTCACTGTGCACTCCAATACAAACATCTGTAAGCTTTCTCATTTATGTAGTTATCCTATTATTTAATCATGTGGCAGCAACACGAAGCATGAAATCATGTAGATATAGGTCAAGAGCTTCTGTTAATTCACGAACATCAGAATAGAGACAAAATGTAATTCCTGTGACTTTAACAGTGGCATGGACTGGTTTGAGTATTTCAGAAGCTGCTGATCTCCTGAGATTGTCACATACCAATGTTTACATTTTACACATAATGGTGCAAAAAAAAAAAAAAGACGCGAGTAACAGTTCAGTGGGTGATACTATTGTTATTGTTGTTAACAATAACATATTAACAAATATTGTTATTGTTGTTTTCAGAGCGCAAAAATTTTGATGATTAATGCATGCCTTACCGGTGGAGGCATTGGGCCACAAATTGGTCCAATCCCTTTTGTATACTGGGAATGATGTGCTATTATTTTCTAAGAAACTGACGGTTTTCCCAAAAATTCTGTTTTTCTAATTCAGGATTAGGCAGCCATATCGCCCTGAATTTTACACACACTTCCACAAAACTTATATGAAGATGTTTGTCAGTATCTGCCGAGCACAATGAAAAAGAAAAAAAAAAAACATAGGGGAAAGAATTGCTCTGTTTTGCATTTATGAGTGTCCGTTTAGTACCCGGGCAGAACCACTATGTTTCCCTGTCTCCTAGCTGGCTCGTTTTCAGTCTGAATAGGAAAACAAAACATGGCATGTCACAGGGCTGAGAGAAACTATATTACTGTAGTAAAAATCCCTAATAATACGGCCTTTCAAAAATGGCCCTGAAATCAGTGCAATATGGGGCTTGTAGAGTGGACACACTAAAAAAAAATGCTTTGGACGTGTTTGAAAAAAAAAAGCCATCTAAGCTCTAGCAGCTACTTTTTCTCTGATAGAAGTAAAAGAATCACATTCTCTGTTCCTGTGAGTTTCATGTGCAGCAGAAGGGGCGTCTGGGGCAGGTGGATTGACTCACTCACTCACACACAGACACACACACACACAAGCATGCACACACTCCCTGACATCACAGGCAGTATACAGACTCAGATTATTTTTCTGCTCAACATGGATATTCAGGTCTTGTAGCCTTCCACTGACCTCTTTCATCTACAAGACAATTGCCTAACGTAACACAACCACTCAAGGTTGAACCTTGAGATGTGTTTCTGTGAGCATTGCATGTTATTTTTTACACCATATTGTGTAAACACTAGAGAATGTTGTATTTAAAACTCTAAGGAGTTTGCCCATGTCATGCTCTCACTTAATTGATTGAATAAGTTGGTGTAAATGTGTTCCTAATAAAGTGGGCAGTATTTATCTGCAGTGTGAAATGAATAAATTGGCAAAAAATACACAAAGATGCACATTATATTTACATGTAGCATTACATTTATGCATTATGCATACGTTACTATAAATCATTGCTAGTTCTTTAGTTCATTTTTCTAAAATCTCTGGGAGTCATTACGAGCATGAAAGCTGCAGATACAAAGGTTGAACAGTGTGGTGGAGAGATAAAAGGATTTATATTTAATTTGTTGGGATTCTTCTATTAGTATTTGTGCCATTGGTTAAATTATGACTTTCCTGTAGCTCTGTGAAAAAATGCACAGGTTTTTTTTGTGCATAGGAATACTGGCTCTTCGGAACATCAACAATATCTCTTCTTCATTACTGGGCAGATTGATTACAGATTGCCAGGGCCAGTATTATACTAGGTTTTGCGTGAGAAGAGAAAAGCCTGGTGGTGTTGTTTATCTGGCTCTGTGCAGTGTGTATGTGTGTGGAGATGTAAACAAATACACACGCACACACATATACACACACTCTCGCGCGCGCGCACACACACTATTTTACAGTATATAGCATGCTTTTTAGCTACTCTGTGGTAAATAAAATTAAGAATACAATGAATCTACATAAATTAAATATTGCGTAAAAGTTTTTTTTGTAATTTAATTTTAAAAGTAAACTAGGATATATTCTAGGTTCATTACATTCATATTTGCACTCAGTACTTGGTTCGGGGCTCCTATAGCACAAAGCAATGTGAAACATGGTGTGGAGGCGATCAGTCTGGTGCACTTGGTTTTCGGCGAAAGCATTGTGTGGATATGATCCCTTCAAATCCAGGTGGATGCATCGACCTGGGACCCATGTGGTCAATATTGCACATATACAGTAAATATGTACAAAGTAGTACAGACATGAAAACCATCACCACGTGCAACAAAAAAAAAGAACTGAAAGGAAGAATAAACCGTCTACATGTTGCATAACTGACAAAGACAGAAATGGTAGCAAGAACATTTGGTAAATAAAGTCGTGAAGGTGTGTGTACAGTATATGAATACACAGAGAGAGATGGGGGAAGGGGGGTGTAGCATATACATCTTCCCTACATCTGTACTATTACTTCAGTCAGCCATTCAAGCAATATGCATACCAGTCAAGAGCTCAGTAGATGTCTTCAGCAAACACCAGAAAGAGGAAGGGAACAGCACCTCCACAACCTACGATAACATTTGACAGCTCACATCAGAATGACCAAACTGGTTTGAGATCCGCTGCCAATTCAGCTGAGCACTCTCCACAGCTGTGGTTAACAGAAAAGGTTTTTCAAAGTGCATAACCCACACCTAAGGTTTTTGGAACCTTGGAAATCTGGTGTGGTCTTCCACTGGCCACAGTGGAAGACCACACCAGACTGCAACTCCTTAGACACCCAAATCAACCTATCATCACCACCCATGCCACAACCTGGGCCACAGAGACCGTACATTATCTCCACCCCAATGCTGGATAGTCCTTGCCCCTAGTCCCAGAACACAAGCAGTGGGGCAAGCACCATGTCCTTGAATCCAGGTGTGCACCGCAAGCATAAAGTTCTCAAATATGTATGACGACGCAAACATAATGTTGTTGCAGCCAGTCGTTGGAAGGGGTGCACTGCTTTTGAAACCAGCAGTTGGAGACAAGGCCAGGTATAGCTTATGCAGTGCAGGGTTAGCTCCAGCAGTGGCTGGCCAGACATAATAAGAAAGACACTGCTAAGCTGGCTTAGCAAAACAGACAGACTAGAGAGAGATGCATTGCAAGCTAGCACCCCAACTTAACTTTAATGTTATTTACTGGTATTAAACTTAGAGAAGAGATATCACAGTTTACCTGGCTGACAGTTTACCTTACTTTGGGTATTTTTGTGCCGAGAAAAATGAAAAATGTTTATCCTCTCTTCGAAGTTGTCAATAATTGTCTTTTTTAAACTGACAGTGTAAGCTCAGTCACATGGCACCACAGGTGAAGCGAGGAAATGTCATGCTTCTTCTGTACAAAATCTTTGAGCAACACCCCCTTTTCCATCTCTGGTATCAAAATGGATAGAACTCAGCAAAAATGTGATGTATGAAAGCTACACAAGGAAATGCTTAAAAGTTTGATTTCATGTTTGCGGTAGGGGTGGCTGCATTAGCCTCTAGCTCACTGGCAGTGGTAATGTTTGTACAGCATCTTCATGCAAATATAGAACAGCAGGTGGCAAGCCATGGAGAAGAGCAGGTGTCTACTGTAATTGATGATGAGGGACAGAGTGACAGACAAAATGAGGAGGAGCAGGGGGAAAGAAAAGAGAAAGGTAACATATCCGTGTGTGTGTGTGTGTGTGTGTGTGTGTGTGTGTGTGTGTGTGTGTTGCACAAAATATTTCAAGCCAAATTTTTAAATATTTCCTAAAATTAATATAAAAAAGGATTTACAACACAGACAGTATTGTATAGATGTTGGGCATTTCCATTTTGTAAATTCTTTTTGTGATTGATCTTGGGATATATTGTACTATTTTGTGATACTACAGTTTTTAATTTTCATGAGCTATAAGGTGTAATCATCAAAATTAAATCAAAACCAAATTTTAGGATGGTAGTGGTAGTCCGTCTGGACCGGAACTGCCAGGGCTGCTTTTTTGTCCCAGTTCTGCCTTGGGCCCTACGCAACATGAATAACTAGCATACTGTATAGGGCCATGTAGCTCTGGTTGAACAGCTAATATCTATGGGAAGCTTTGCTGCACTGGCCCATATGCCTTAAAGACTTCTGGGTGGCTCCCACAGAAAGGTGGTTGAGAAGTTCTGAAGAACATGCAAAACTGTATCCAAAACACAATTAATGTTAATGTTTGGATTCATTTTTTTATTACTCCATGCATAATTCTTACTGTCTTATTTCACAGTGTTGTTTTTTATTATCCATTACAATAGTAGAAATTATTTAATTATTATATTATTAAATGAGCATACCTAATTGTTTTTATGTGACATTTTCTTCTTTTTATATATATATATATATATAAGATTACTATTGCTATAGCTAAAACTAAGTAACTTGCTATGGGTTTTATTGAGACCACTTTAATAAAGCCCAGCAATGAATATTACCCTTTTCTGACAACTGAAGCATCTTTACAATTTCAGCACAAGTGTTTTGGATGAAGGTGCGTCAATAGGAGCAATGAAACTCTGAGAGAACATCTGCTTGAGAATGGCCTCTCTGAGCTTTGCTGTTTGAAAGGTTCTTGAGTTCTTGAGTAGAAAGCTTCCACAGTCTTATTAATGATGGCCTAGGTGTTAATTGGTGATATGCTGCTCTAAAAGAATGAGTATGTGAACAGGACCCTTGTTTGAAGGACCGAAGGCAAAGCCTGTGGAGCTGATCTGATGATAGCTGGCTAATCAAAGCGCCATGCCGGCCTTTAGAGAGTGCATAAGCAAGGTTAAGCGTTCACAGGGAGAATGCATGATGTCACATCCCCAGGAGCCCCATTCTCTGACAAGAAGCTCAAGTGGAAGCAAGTGTCTTTGCTTGGTTTGCTCCAGTTACCGTCTCAAGAGGCAATAAATAATTCTAACAGATGGACTATATGCTTGAAAAAGATTTTATAGAATGTAAGTAAGCAATGGTTGGAAGGTTGTTATCTCTCTCAGGAGGAACAAATCTGAGTGTGGACTTCCAGACTTCTACAAATATTAATATATGTTGTTGCATGATTATTTGGGAATTTGAATTCTAAGAGAATCAGGTACTATACTATATATTTATTTGAATAAAGACAATATAAAAGAGTGCTCAAGAAATAGAGTCATAAAATTTTGTGAAGCATGAAAATATAGATTTAGTTATTCATTATAAAGACTAAATGTAAATAACCATTTAGATTAAATAAGTTTCATTTTAAGTGATTTTAAAGTGGGATGTGTAAACAGCAACATCTCTTCCTGCATGGTAGTAGTGTTAAAAAATAAACCAGTCATCATTCAAAGTACCACTCTGGGAATTGAGCATGCACATACTTGGGGTCTGTGAGGAGCATGCATGCCTGGAAATCTGCAAGAAAAATATTGTGATAACTCCATTGTGAGAAACATCATTAATGGAGACCTGGCCTTGGTGGACATTTGAAGAATTTTCCGCTGGTGGGGTCACCAGGCCTTTTGGGTCACACTCATGTACTGTGTCCATCGTCATAATACACATTGCTGGGGCTACACAAGGCAACGCCATGTGTTTATTCAGAAAACAGGCTCCTGTCACCCATAAAGTGCTGGTATGACATTTATGGGATTAAGGGCGCAGGGCACGGAATAGTACAAATTCTTCTTAAAATCAGGCCAAAGGTTTTAAAGTTTAGAATCTAACAAAGAGTTCAGTTCATCCAACTCTGTTAAAATGTAAATGCTGTCACATAACTTTGCAGTTATAATTAATTGGAGGCTCTGAGCATTTATTAGAGATAAATGATTGCTTGAGAGGTTTGTATAGACACGTTAATTTTTGCTACTGAGTAACTGATGGCTATTCCAAATCAATACTAACTCATTACATATACTTGATGGCTTTACTAACTTACTCTCTCTCTCTATCTCTCTCTCTCTCTCGTTTTCTTTTTATTATTTTTTTTATCTTTCCTTTTCCTGGGACGAATAAGCTATATATTTTTAGAGACACATATAGGATTTAAAAGGTTTCTGCTCTTTTTCATTTTTCTCCTAAATCTTTAACTCGGGAGCCTCGTGCCCTATCATTTGGAAGCTCGCTCGGCTTTTGCGCAGGACCCTTTCAGGGAATACGCACAGTGATATGCTGTTAATATGCGCTACGTTGCCATCTGCCATTAACATTATCTAGTTAGGGTTTACAACTATAATTAGACGACCCGGGAATTTACGGGGGTTATTTATGTCGTCGCATATAATTGGTTTCAGATACGTATTCGCCAAACCATGTGCAGATCACATTTGCCCTGCAAACATCTGTTGAACAAAGAGTGACGATCTTGGAGGTTTAATCAAACCGTTCGTGCTTGCAGTGACTGAGAGGGATAATTATAACAGAAATTAAGGGAACTGAAAAAGGACCTGTTTTGTCATTATTCTATTGTTAATGAGGAGGTTTGGAAGGATTTGGATTCATGGGTTTTGAAATAAATTAATTAATTAATAAATAAACAAATAAACCGAGCTGCTTTAAGTCACCCAAAGGTTTCATTTTATTGGTGGGAATGTTGGCCAAAGTGTCGTATATTTAGATATTAAATAATGAATTAGCCTAAATACTTATTTATTCTTGATTAGTTGTATGTTATGTTCTTATATTGATGATATAAAACGTATAATATTTTATTAATTGTTATGATTTTTATGAATATTACTTAAAAAAAAAATCCTTTAAAAAGGTGAAATGACTATAACTAATAAATAGTCAACTGTATTTTTTTTGCTTGTTATAATTAAATTTCATTAATAATTTTATTTTACTTGTGTTTGTCCTTGGACTTTTATAATAATAATAATAATAATAATAATAATAATAATAATAATAGCATTATTAGCATTAATAATAATAATAATAATAATAATAATAATAATAATAATAATAATAATAATAATGTTATTATTATTATTATTATTTATTAGATTTGGTGTCTTTAAGTTTTGCTTCCAATTTTTTAAGTATGTTTTTTTTTTATCAATACGCTCTTGGCTGAAATTGCGCAGGCTAAATATTATTTTCGTTTCAGTGCAAGAACACAATCAGCGGCATTTACTTTTAACAACATTCGAATGTTGTGTTTTTTCTTATTTAAGATGAAAATGCCGTCTTGTTCTCGTTGCGCGTGTGACCTAATTGTCTGGTGTGCGTTCAATTCCATAAACATGCTACTTGTCTAATTTAGAACAACCATGATGTTTCAATAAATAATGAAACCATAATGAATTGCCTCTATTATACCGTACAGAACATTTCTGTGTCTTTCATAACATGTAGGCTAATTGCATTTGTTAAAACAGTACAGTTATTTAAATATGTGGGGAAAAAAAGAAAAGTCGTATCTGGGTAAGTCTTCTTTTAGACTGACATAAATCTCTATATCAAGTATTAAAACAAATAAGTACACTGCATACAGCATAAAATTACAGGAATCGCATATTTACCCATTTAGTTTTTCTTCAGTCTAGGAAGATCAACAGAAATTTAAAATCGGGTCACAAAAAAACGTTTCTTTGTGAAACTTATGCATTTGTACCATCAGACTACTCTAGACTACTCTAAATGTGTTCTCTGGTTTATGACGCTATTTATTAAATTAAGTTTTGGTCTGAAATTACCAAAAACACAAGGATAATTCCAGTATATGTTATCATGTATATACCAATAAGGAATATGACTTTCAAAACTTGCAATTGCTAATCAATAAGTATTTAGTGCAACATAATTAAATTAAATACAAAACAAATATTTTAAAAGATCTATTTGAAATAGGCAAAATAACAGTTTCCCAAAATGCCATCCTGTTAGAGAGAGCGTTTAGTGGGGATATACAGTACAATACGATTTTATCACACATAAATTACAGCTCACTTTTTTGTTTGTTGTATAGGTCCTAAAACTAGAATACCCCATTTACCATTCTTGCTCTTATGGGAAACCGAATTAAAAGCCGTCAGCGTTGTGAAGCGTTCGCGACGCAGAATATATGCTGTCATGTCGTCAAATGCAGATATCAATAGTGCCTCTGCTAGATGTGGAGAGCTGATGTTGTGTGCGCGTGTGTGTTGGGAGGGGGGGGGGGGGTTGGGGGTTGGGACACGACATTTGATGGTGTTACATTGATTCCTTCTAGGCTCTGTACGTGTTGTGGGGTCAGCGGTCACATTTGAACGGTTCAGCATCGCTTATTCATCATGGCCTCTCTCTTGTTCCCTGCGGAAATAAGAACACATAAACATTTTCAACACATTACACTGAGGGCTGTTAAATATGCATACATCCTCGATATAAATTTCGTTTTACCCTTAAACCGATCCCAGACTTGTGTTGCTGTTAGAATGGGCTGAATGCCTTGACCCACACGGAAAAAAAGAAATGTAAACTCGGGGAAAATCCGCGATATAATAGTTTCATGCACAGTCACAAATATTTGCATTAGCTTTTACCACTTTATTTCTGAAAGTTGTATTTTTCTGCTCACCTGGTTTGGCTCACAATAAAAAAATACCGAGATAATAACTACAAAGACAGTGTTTCTCAAATCTCACATAAGTTCCAGCGCATACACGTGTATCGCACATCCTGAAACGGCGCAAACGACACTAGAGGCGACTCATTCCTACTTAAGTGAGGGGGGTGGGGGACAGGAAGAATTTCCTTTGGCTGCAGGCGAAACAGGCGCGTCCGCTTAGCTAACCCACCAACTTCCCACAACAAAGCCAGCCTCTTCTTGTTGTGCACTGCTCGGCATATTTTGCCCTATATGGCAAAATAGGCTGTTCATATTTAAGGACGTTTTCATTTACTTGACTGTTTCACATAAGGGTTTTATATTTAGTGGCAAAACTGTAATCCAGATGGCGCTTGCCGCGGGAGTCAGATAATGCCCTTTAAGGATGAATTACTGATTGCGCCAGGGCCGTCGTCGAGTTTGCCCACCAGGACTATTCTGAGTCAATTTATTAAGCGATAAAACGTGCAGCGCTGTCAGACCCACCACTGACAGACCTTCCTCTACATTACAATACGCTTATTAAATAATTACACGCCAATCCGCCAAATCCTACTTTACTGCGTACAGCTCAACATCTGCACATCTGTAAGGGGTGTGTGCGTGTGTGTGTGTGTGCAGAAAACAACTAGGCCTGAGCGTCTTAATCGCGCCCAGATGTGAGGAGCAAGTAACTGATTTACCGTCATTCAACAACCCTAATGCGCACGAAGTAGTGTAATGGTGTATTTACTCGTTTTAAGGGGAGGTGCGATGCTGACACCTGAATTAGGCTTATTTATTAATTTTAGGCCCATATGACAAATCTCTCTCTCTCTCTCTCTCTCTCTCTCTTAGCAACCTGTCACCAACATCTGACTACCACATGCCCCACATGCTCCTTTCCTCCTTCTCGTTTTCCCCTGTGTAACATCAGATTCATCCCGTGTGAATCATTTGATTCGCCGCCTTTAAACGTTTTGCTCCATTTCTTTAATAACCAGTGTCAAATTTGAAAATAATAATAATAATAATAATAATAATAATAATAATAATAATAATAATAATAATGCAGGAGTTGACCGTATGAAAAATAAGAATTTATAACGGGCTTCTTTAGCTGTTAACAATAAAAAAAAAACAATAGCTTGTTAGAAATCTGCATGCTATGGTTGTGATAAGCAAGATTCCCGCGTTGCGTAACTTTGCTGGATACAGGGAAACGCGGGAATCCTGACACACCGAGCAATGGGATGGATGCGCGATAAACCGAAAGGAAATTCCACATCTCCCTACTGGGACAGATTTCCTATTTGAGCGAGGGAAAAAATCCCGAGATTCTTATCGGCGAAATTGGGCGCTTACTGCCGCTTTAACTAACACAGATGGCCGCCGCGCCATTATCAGATGAAGTTTGGTAATAACACATCTTTTACGCTTAGGCGTGGAGATAAGGCACGGTTGGCGAAATGTTTGTTTCTGTGAACAGTCGATTTTAACGACAACCTACACTTATCGTGACACCCGTAATGAATGAAAAATGAATTGTCATTACTTGCTACAGATAATAGCTGTACAGGGGAATAGTTCTTCGCCGTGAATGGCTAAACTAGTTTACCTTTCAGTTTGGCAATCATGAGACCACTAGAAGGAAGACGCGTGTGTGGTGTAGTTCAAACATTTTCCCAAAACGCTACAGACTTCCACGCCAATTATAGCTTTGAATAGTGAAGGAAATAGCTTTGCACGCTGCGCAATATCACTGAAACGGCCTCAGGCCAGAAGTTGTGTTTTGAAGCATGTCGAGTTGTCTCAGTTTCCCATAAGAGCTCAGAAAAAATAAAAACGTACTACTTTTGACTTTTTTACGTTTTACTCTCAAACAAACCTCAGGAGATCTCATATTATCTTTTCACATCATTTAAACAGGACATTTCAAATGTCGGGTCATGCAGCGCGTTCGTGAACATGAGGTGAAATAAGTTCTCAGATGTTTAAAGCAGAACATTAATTTTATTATTCTTATTTCAGTTTATTGGAACATGTCTGTGAGGCCTTTAAAGTGCCTCGCTTAATGATGATCATATGGAGTTGGTTGTTCAGCAGGTAAAATGTAGCGTAGCCTGTAATATGTTAATTTTGTCTGCAAGGTCTTGGGTCAGCCCTTACATTAGCCTATATATCACATTTAAAGTGCACTCCAAAGAGAGAGAGAGAGAGAGAGAGAGAGAGAGAGATCCCTCACATCTGGATGCATTCCTAGCAATTTAATGCAACTTCATGGTTTATTTACTTTGACGTTAATTTCTATTGAAGTTTTTTTTCACGTGTATTTTGTCTGTCTATCTCAGCAGACTAAATCGTAAAGTGCGCTTTAATGGGAGTTAAAATCCGTGAGAAATGACGCAAATAAACCAAGCGTTAAGCCCGAGCACGAATTCAACAAGCTGATTTCGGCGCCAAAAGAAACGTTTTTTTCCTTTTTTCAATTTATTATGATGATCATCATCATCTCAACGACAACAACAACAACAACAATAATAACAACAACAACAACAACAACAACAACAACAACAATAATAATAATAATAATAATAATAATAATTAAATCGTGCTACAGAAATCTAGCTGTTCAGATTTAAATGAATTACTGCATTTCTGATTTCTTTTTTACTGGTGTTACTGCACACTTAGAATGTGTTAAAAATCCTTTAGAATTTCATGGTCTGGTGGGTGTGTATATTGACAGATGAGTAGTGACTAAGCAGAGTTTTCAGAAGGCAATCTTCATCCAAGTCAATCACCAAGCACAATGCCTGTCTACGTGTGTGTGTGTGTGTGTGTGTGCGTTCGCGCGCGCGCGTATGCGTGTGTTCTGGTGACGGTGATAGTGCATATGAGCATGTGATCGAATAGGATAGAAGACAGATTGTATAGTGTGTGTGTGTGTGTGTGTCTGAAGTGTTATTTAAATATTACCTATGAGCAACAAAAAGGGAATAACATATCATAACAGAATGTACAGCCGTGTGACTTCACCAGCATTCACCTGTGGTGGTGGTGGTGTGTGTGTGTGTGTGTGTGTGTGCTCCATACCCCCTGTTGTTCCAAACCTTGGTGCCTCTTGGAAAAGTTCATCAATATTTTGGGTGGCCTTTGACCTGACCCTGGCAATTCAACAATGGCATTCCTAGTACACTAAATAGCCATGTGGCTGGCAGGGCGACAGGGCTAATGAGGGAATGTCATCTTGGGTTTACAGTTCAGGTCGAGCGTGCCAATGAGAGCAGGCTGCCGTTGGCTTGCCTCATGCAAACTTTTAAGAAGGAGAGAGCAACAGCTCCACAGGGGCTTTATTCTATCAGCCATTCACCTCTATGCCTATGTCCCAGTCTCTCAGTGGAGTTTTTCAAGTCTTACTTTCTCACGCCACTTTCTTTCAAGTTGCCCGTTCTCCATTTTTTCAATCTCTTTCTGTTTCTCTTTTAATTTGTCTTCTTTTTTTTTCTCTTTGTGTTGTTTGCATTTTAGTTTCATTTCTTGTAGAAAAGAAATAATGTTTTTAATTTCACTAATTCTGCATATTTTATCATTATCCCTTCTATGTAAACTATATATAAGTTCAACGTAGTTTAAAGTGGAGTAAAATTAACACACACACACACACACACACACACACACACACACACGGATATGTTACCTTTCTCTTCCCTTTCCCAGGGATTGTATGTAAGGTAGGATTTAGCCCCTGTTTTATTTCTCTGCTTTTCATCTCCTAGAATATTAACCATATGAGCCGAGTCTCATGCCAATTGCATAGTATCATTGCATTGCATTTTGGAACCATACATCCAGTGTTTGCAGTCTCCACCACTTCTAAACTGGAGTTCTAATTAACATGATGCTAAAAATTCAGACAGAAAATAAGCTTTTGCTCATGCTACTTTAATCATTTACCCTTATGTTTGAACCCACTGACAGTTTGTATTCTATTAAATGCTACAAAAAGGTATTTTGGCCTGCACCAGCAAAGAAAGTGGTAAACCAATGGGGACTCGGTTAAAAACTGTCCAAAGCATTATCAAAACCTGGAAGCAGTGTGATGAAAGGCCAGTTTCTCAAAAGAAACATGGTAAAAAAAAAAAAAAAAAATCATAAATGATCGCTGATAAAGTTGCACATCACTAAATCCTCAAAAATCCACATTAGAAATCACTGCTATTTTTACTAGTAAAAGTAAGAGCCTTACCACATTTAAACTGTGGCAAGAGGATGACGGTTTTCTTACCCAGCAGTGTATATTTGCAGCTTACATTATAAAATTACTCAAATCTCTTGCACAACACAAGTTTGACATAAAAATGGAAGAGTAACTCCACAATCCTTTGTTTCCAGATGTGGAAGTATGTTAAAAATGTTTTACATAAATGGTACTACAAATTACTTTTCTCACCTTCATGAGCAGTGTGCAATATAAGCCATCACAAATACAATTAATTGCTATGTGTCCTAAAATGACATTGCAGTTGCTTTTGTATACTAACTAATAGCCAGTGTTTCTTACATGTGACAACCTCTTTCAGTATTAATTCCTGGCCTAATAATCTGTTTTTAAAATGATCCTATGCCATTATAATATTTACAGTCCACACATTGTCTTTTTCACTATATTTGTGGAAATGTTTCAAAATCATCAAATCTCTGTTAGCATTCTGTTACTAATATAAATTATTTTCCTGCATTTTAAGTTGAAAACAATATGTTATTAGAAAATGTACGCTGAAATGTAAGAGGATCAATGCAAATTAGAATATTGTGGTTTTATAATCAGCACATAAAAGTGTAGCAAGTAATACAATTTACCACACGCATTATCTAATGGAATGGAGAACATTTTTTTTTCATCAGATTTTGGCCAAACTCTTGGAAGATTTCATAAAGAATTCGTTCTTAACCCATTTGTAAACTGGCTCTATGAGAATGCTTTTTATGCTAGAATTAGAATGTACATACTGAGCTGCATGCACATGTTATTATAAATAGAGAAAAACAGCATTTTTTAAAAAGAAATCTACAAATTAGCATGCATTTAAATGTTATTATTTCAGAACAGTTCTTCTATATTTAAATGTAATGTGCACAATTGAATTATAATAACAACTAGCCTTATTTTCCACATCTGACTCACAAACAATAATCTCCATTCATTTTTGAACATACACATTTTAACTTGCAAACAAATGAACTTAATAAATGGTGATTTGTGCTGATTTGACGTTTCTGTTGGATCGGATTCTCTATAACTGTCTTTGCTATGCTTCTCTTTATTTCCCTGGTAGGGTAGAATAGTAACTCTGCTTATTCACCCCATGTCAATTATCTCTCACTTATTCATTCTCTCTACCACTTATCCTGTAGAGGGAAGCTTGGGGCACTAGGCCAGGTACACACTGGCCAATCCATGCTGGGGCTCACTCACACCCACTCGTTGTCACACCTAGTTCCAATTTAAACATGGCAATTAGCATAATATGCATGCCTTTGGACTGCGTGAGAAAAGCAGAATATTTGGAGGAAGCACACCAAACATGGGTTGAACATCCATGCACACAGATTCTAAGGTCGGACTTGAACCCTCAACCCTGAAGGTGCGAGGTCCTGGTGATAAACACTATGCCATTGTGCGAATTATCTTTATTTAAAAAAGGCTAGCAATCGAGTACAGTTCTGGTTGCACTGCTGCCTTCACAGAATCTATACTAGATATATATGAAGTCAGGTCATTAAAGATGACATGCAGTAATTACTGTTTTGTTGTTGCCTTGTTGAGCTATGGAGAGGCTGCATCTTTTCTTTCTCACCTCTCCCTGGATGTCAGGTACATCAGGAGTATACAGTGGGTACGGAAAGTATTCAGCCTCCCTTAAATTTTTCACTCTTTGTTATATTGGAGCCATGTGCTAAAATCATTTAAGTTAATTTTTTTCCCTCATTAATGTACACACAGCACCCCATGTTGACAGAAAAACACAGAATTGTTAAAATTTTTGCAGATTTATTAAAAAAGAAAAACTGATCGTAAGTATTCAGACCCTTTGCTGTGACACTCATATATTTAACTCAAGTGCTGTCCATTTCTTCTGATCATCCTTGAGATGGTTCTACACATTCATTTGAGTCCAGCTATGTTTGATTATACTCATTGGACTTGATTAGTAAAGCCACACACCATGAGGTCAAAGGAACTGCCTGAAGAGCTCAGAGACAGAATTGTGGCAAGTCACAGATCTGCCCAAGGCACAGTGGCCTCCATAATCCTTAAATGAAAGATGTTTGGGACGACCAGAACCCTTCCTAGAGCTGGCCGTCCGGCCAAACTGAGCTATCGGGGGAGAAGAGCCTTGGTGAGAGAGGTAAAGAAGAACCCAAAGATCACTGTGGCTGAGCTCCCGAGATGCAGTCGGGAGATGGGAGAAAGTTGTGGAAAGTCAACCATCACAGCAGCCCTCCACCAGTCGGGCTTTATGGCAGAGTGGCCCATGGAGTTTGCTAAGATGGTGAGAAATAAGATTCTTTGGTCTGATGAGACCAAGATAAAACTTTTTGGCCTTAATTCTAAGCGGTATGTGTGGAGAAAACCAGTCCAATCACCTGTCCAATACAGTCCCAACATTGAAGCATGTTGGTGGCAGCATCATGCTGTGGAGGTGTTTTTCAGCTGCAGGGACAGGACAATTGGTTGCAATCGAGGGAAAGATGAATGCGGCCAAGTACAGGGATATCCTGGACGAAAAACCTCCTCCAGAATGCTCAGGACCTCAGACTGGGCCGAAGGTTTACCTTCCACCAAGACGATGACCCTAAGCACACAGCTAAAATAACGAAGGAGTGGCTTCACAACAACTCTGTGACTGTTCTTGAATGGCCCAGC
>JAQMYG010000017.1:12190915-12202273 GCA_030014215.1 Clariallabes teugelsi
TTTATTATTGTGATGAATGTGAATGTAAAATATTGTATTTGTTTATTTTAGTTTTCACGGTGTTCCATCAGCGTTTCATGACTTGTGTGAAAGGAATAAATGTTTGTGGATATCAGTTTGAAGCGTGAAGTCCTTTTGAGCAGACCGGAGTAGTTACAGATAATTGTGGCACAACAGCACTAGAAATGGTCGTAGGAAAAATATACAGAATGCAGTACTGTGAAATTTATAGAAATAACATTTATGGGCAATTAAAGTGCTTTGTGAACTACAACTGTAACTCACTCACTCACACATATACAGGGTCGTGGGGGCTCTGGAACATATCCCAAAAGTCTTAGGGCATGTGGCAGGGTGCCCTAGATGGAAGAGTAATCCATCACAGGGCACACATACTCCCACTCCCACGCTCATTGCTACAGTTATTTTGAGAATGTCAGTTAGCCTACTCTGCATGTTTTTGGGAGGAAACCAGAGTACCCAGAGGAAACCCACCAAGGTTCTACCCATGGGTAGAACAAGCAAACTCCATGCACACAGTTCCCAGGCAGAAACTGAACTTGCACCCCTGGAGGTGCAAGGTGACAGTGCTAACCACTAAGCCACCATATAACTGTGATTTTAAAAAATGCATTAGAAATACTATCAAATAAATAAATTGGTTTATTATTGCTTCTAATAAATAAATAAATAAATAAATAATCAGCTTCAGCAACACCATTAAATCCACTAGAATATTGCACAAACATGTCCACCAAGTGACAGTGACCAGTGACCCCTACGACACCCAGATTGACAGCTGTGGCATTGTCTTCTTGAGCTCTCTCATCAACAATGTGTTTGCACCTGCACAGCAACTCCCACTCGGTGAATGCTTTTTTGTTTTTACACCATTGTGAGTAAACCCAAGTGACAGCTGTGCACGAAATTTCCAGGAGATCAGCAGTTTTTCGATTACAACAAAAAATTGCACATGAGATCATATATACAGTATACACTATAGTTAGGTGAGGACTCACTTTAAAACAACGACAATACCACTGCTTCAGCCACATGCTCCATGTTTAACTGTTTAACTTGCACTACTGCATACCTAGATGCCTTATATTTTTCCTCTTATCCCCTTTTCTATTGCATATTCATATGACTTATACATTTTATATAGTTGAATATTGTATTTTATTTGATTGTAAATGTAGATCTGTATATTTGTAGATTATATATATATTTTTTTATTTTTGTTTTTTAGGACAGCCTTTCTTTTTCTATTATTGCAGGGAAATCTATCTTTCTAACTTCTTATTCTATCTTATATTTCCTTCATTTCACTGCATATCATTCTGTGTATGGTTGTGTACTTGATAAATAACATTTGAATTTATTTTGATTTAATATCTCATTATTTCACATAAATAATTGGCCATTTTGAGATAGCTTGGGATTTTGGGCATATCATTCAAAGGATGATAAATTTCACAATTAGATATATTCACATGTGAGGGATCTTCTCTGCACATGTGCAAAACTGTCACACATAATATCTTCTTGCTGATAACAGTAAATATGAAATAATCTTTGTCACGAGCCGGAATTATAATTCATATGTATTATATAATAGCCTTTGCATCATCTACAGTACACTGTTTTTCATCCCTTCACCAAATAAAATAAAACTCCTTGTTTTTCTGATTCTGTCTTTCTCTAAGTCACCTCTAGATGGCGCACTGTTTACATATCATATTTGTTTTCCACGACCACTTCTCCACCAGTGGAAATTTTAGTCGATTTCTAGGATCTGAAGCCCATGCAAATGGCCCAGTTCTCTAAGGACCAAACAGGAAGGGTGGGCACTCTCTTTGGCTCCACTCCAGTTTCCTGTTTAGTTACCAAATGCATTTGTGATTAAACAAACCTGCGTGTTTTTGAGTGATCTTCTTGGAGGTTGAATCAAGTCTTCTTTAATATAGTTCCATTGATTTAAGATACTTCGAAATATACTGGGTGATCTTTTGAATCAGATTGTTTTAAATGACGTAGACTGGGAAATCTTGTTACAGATCCTTATACAGATCTTATTCCTACTGTTGGCCAGTTGGAATACTCATGAATTCAGAAGCCATGTGTGAGTGCTACTCTTACGTGAGTGTAATGAAACTGCTGTAATCTACACCTGCTGCTGGTAGGGCTGACAAGCAGAACACCTATTACTGGAATGCTTCACTTACAAAAGCCCAAAATGCAAATAGTTTGTGCAAAGACAACATTGCAAAGGCTTAGCTAAACATGTGGTTTTGGTCATATGGAAATTATAATGCACTTATACAATGTCATGCAACTGTACATGAATTCCACAACATAATCTTGATTTTCTAATCAGAAACCCAGAGTACTATAAATGTACTTATTCTTAAACACAAACTTGCAAACAATTTTCATTTGATGTTTATAAATCATTATTAAGTTTAATACTATTCCCCTTATACAGTAGGTGTATGATGAAGTTTTTACAGTTTTAACACTCATTTAACACTTGTTTAATATATATAATTAGTGAATTGTAAAGCTTAAAGGACCCTTCCCACAAGCCATGTCTGTACTGTATCTGTAATCGCAAAGAGATTTAAACGCTTGTATTTGACAGCACAATGCTCTGTATTCATATTCAACAACAGCTGATGTTTACTGTAAATTATACCATGGCTATATACAGTTCCTAAATTTTCTGACTTAATCCAGATTATAGCGTTTTATGCTATATGAGTGCCTGTGCTTATTGTGATGTCTTGTTGTTTTTATAGTAATTACCTATTTACAGGGACTCATACATATGATGTACATAAATTATTCAGATTTAATGAAAAAAAAGAAATGTTTGTATAATTGTTGACATGGTGAAGATGTTGACTTAACATTTATTGAAGGAGTCTCCAGGGTCAGTGCTTTGTACTGTAACAGTAGGACCATGGGAAAGTCACATCACTTTACAAATTAAAACAGTGTACAATTTCACTATGAACAGTTTCATTCACTCTCATTAGTAAAGAAAGGTATCAATCCTAAAGACTGGCAGTATGAGGCTTTGTTATTCTGTGTAACTAGGAAGCTATAGCTAAACTAGGACGTGTTTATGACCTCAGACGCAGATGAGGCAGATGAGCCTTGTCAGTTATCTTCTTTAAGCATAAACAACAGAAATTGCTTATGAGTTTACGAGTATTAGTAATTATCTGATTTTTGAAATATGATTTTCAGAAAATCAATCAAAGTAGGTTCCCCCTCTAAGCTTTCAACTAAGACATATATTATGTGCATTTTATACATTTTATGCAGCTCTATGAGGAAAAACTCAATAGTACCACTGAACTATTTATACAAAATGAAACTCTTTTCAATTCTTGAAAGCGCTATTCTAGAAATCAAGTATTAGTCATGCATCCATGCATCATGATCTGTATGCACAACATAAATATCGTAACTGCTACATGTTAACAGTGTTAGGCTCTAAAAATGAAATGATAAAGCAATTTATTAGGTAAGCTAATGTACCTTGTTGACATAAATGCATTACACAAGTGATTGTTAAATCAATCCAGGACTTGTGATCAAAATTTCTCATGGATGAACGTCCAAACCAATTGACATTAACATAAGACTTCCAGACATCATCACAGTACAAGGCTTCGTCACAGTACAGTGAAAGCATTGAAAGCATTTAGATGCAGTACAACTTTTGAATGGTGTAGATGTTTTAAAGAAGGTCATGCATTTGTGCATGAAGATTGTATAATCAAGTCCCGGTTTGACTTGAACACTTGTATTAAATAATTTTTAAAAATTGCTGGATTGCTTAACCAGTAGATCTATTCCATGTGTATACTGTCACATTAAAATACGAAATAATTTTCTTCAACATGTACTATATACAGTACAGTCATGTAAGTTATTAATAGAGATCTTTCACTTTCATCTCTTTTGTTTTGCAACCCATCATACTTGTTACTCCACCTATACCGTGTGTAACCGAGATGAAAAGCAATCTGCATCATGCCAAGCCTGATAATGTTGATCAAAGATAGCAATATTAGCATGAAAGTTAAAACGTTTAAGGCCTGAACAGACCAAAGTATGAAAGGAAACTGTTTAAGTAAATACTTGCTCATCAATCACATGTTGCAATAACCAGTCAGACATTAGAAAAAAATTATCGGTCAATTTAGACTAGCTTAGATTAAGTTTCCATTCAGTTACAGAGTATCTAAAAGTTGTGACAATTTGTGACTGTCTATGACTGGCTAAATCATACGCTTCCCCTAACCCTAACCCTAAATTATTGGCTAATAATGTCCATCATGTGACTCTGCAATCTTAGAGACTTGATGGAAGTGCTACCGCAAAAGTCTTTTTAGGTTGACGAGAATTACTACTGGTGCTTCTTCCAGCAGACAATCAAATTGTATTGTGGGTATCGCAAGGAACTGCAAGATTAGATTAAAATCACAAAAAGATCTGGTCCTATCAAAATGAGATTAAGGTATAAAGGAGCCATATCCAGTTAAATAAATAAGATAAATAGACAGTGGGTTTGACAAACTTAGGCTGGACAAGAAACCAATTAGGACAGCATGGGATTTTTCTTTTATTTGGATTGTAGACTATATATATATATATATTTAGGTGACAGTACTGAGAGTGAAAATAGCACCTACCTTTCAATCACTTGGATTACATGATCAGAGTCCACCCCTCTAGGTGGGACCTAATGGACAGAACCACAGCAATTATATAATCTTTAACAATTTCCCCTTACCGTATTGATCCTTGACGTGGACCTAATGCACGTCTGTGAGTCCCTGGCCCAGAATAGGTTTTCAATTAAAATTGTCTTCAATGCAAATAAAAATGAAACACAGTCCAAACTTTTGCCGACATGGTGGCTTAGTGGTTAGTCCCTGTCGCCTTTCAACCTCCAGGATCCGGGGTCGACATGGTCGTGCAATATTCTAGTGGATTTAATGGTGTTGCCGAAGCTGATTATTTATTCATTATTTATTTATTAGAAGCAATACCTGTTTAAGACTTTTCCTGGAATTTTGTGCCTAATGCAGTTCTAAGTGGTTATCACTCTCACCTTGCAACTCCAGGGTACAGGTTCAATTCCAGCCTTGGGTCTGTGTGCATGGAGTTTGCTTGTTCTCCCTATGCTTGGTGGGTTTCCTCTAGGTACTCCAGTTTCCTCCCACAGTCCAAAGACATTCAGATTAGGATAATTGGTGTTCTGAAATTGCCCATAGTGTGTGAATGAGCATACGTATATGATGGATTGTCACTCATCCAGGTTGTACCCACCTTGTGCCGTAAGTCTCCTCGGATAGGCTCCAGGCCCCCCCCACGACCCTGTATACAGGATAATGCGGTAAAGACGATGAGTGAGTCACTGAGTGAGTCCAAACTCTACTCATACTTACCTGTTACACTACTGTATGTCATTAAGCAATTTCCCTCTGGGATTAATAAAGTTCTTTGAATCCTGAATCTTCTTTCAAAGAAATAAAATATTTTCGCTTCCTTTATACTTGGATGTAAAAAAAGGGGTTTTAATAAAATGAGAAAAGAAAAATAGAATAAACATCTCCAAGTGAAGAAGGACTGAGAGTATCAGATGCAGGCTGATGAAAATAAATCCACAAAACAAAAACAAAAGTGCAGCTGCACCAGTCTCTTTAGGTAATAACCTAACCAGGATCACAACCACAAAAAGATCACATGGATTTTTGTCTTTAAGGGCTGGCTGCTCTTGCTCTAGCAGCCTATACAATTTCACACAGGTGTCTTGTTTTGACTCTCGCCCTCTTTGGGACACTGGGCCTGGTGTTTCGAGGGGGCGTGGTCAACACGCAAAGACTCATCGGGGCGGGGCTTATTTCCCGGTGTTGGCGAAACAGAAGCAGTGGAATCAGCAGCAGCAGCAAGCAGTGGAGCAGCTCCAGCTATCATGAACATCAGCTGCGAGTGAAATGTGCGTGTAGCTGCGGCTCACTAACACACACAACCTTTTCTGGCTGCAGTTTGTGAACTTGCCCGACGTCTTCCGCACTGGGGTAAGTTCGCTTTGTGGTTCGCTTGTTGTGTACGGTGTAACAGCAAAAACATGTCTCATGTTGTCCTCGGTCGAGGTGAGGGACACCTGGAGCTGCTCTCGCACTGACGCCACTGAAAGCTGTCAAGCGGTTACCATGGCAACGTATTTCCCCTTATTTATTTATTTTTTATCTTTCCATATTTATGTATTTACTCCTCATTGCTGGAGTGCTCGTCGAAAATTCAGCAACGACAGGATGTTGTGTTTAATTCAGTTATGAATGAGAAACAAACAAACAAACAAATAAATAAATAAGCACTGTGACGTTGTTTTGATGAGGATGCGAGCGTCGCGTGCGCAAGACCACCTGTTACTAGAGTCTTTTTGATTTATTTTTTAATTTTAAAAAGCGATTCAGTTTACTAATTATTGTTTATTATTTTGTTGGCGTTTGTGCCTTTAAGAAACTATTTCAGAGAGTCTAGTAGAGAAGACTTCCTGACATTAGTAATTGAGCATGCGCGTGAACCTGATGATACTCCTTTTGATTAGTTTAAGAGGATTTTCTCGAACAAATCTTCCTTTGATGTGAGAAAAAGGATTACATAACATGCCTGACAATTGTAGATCAAGTTCACAAGATCAACTGTCTCTTAGACAGGTAGACTCCCTAATACCATTCAGAGTTCAAACAAACAAACACTCTGTGCCTTAACACTTAAAAACAAGAAAATGAATTAAGAAATGCAAAAAAAAAATAATAAAAAAAATCTTCCAGAGCTCATTCTCAGTTCATATGGTTTAGATTTTTACCCTGTTGTTGTTTTTGTTAAACCAAACACACTTTAAGGTCATCTGCTGAGAGTGCCAGCGGAGCAAACACTGGCTGCTGTGTCCTGATTATTAGGAGAGATTTCACTTCCTCCTTCCATGTGGCAGAGGCTGTGTTTCATCCAAACTGTGTGGCTTGAGGAAAAACGTCCCAGGTTGAAGGACATTTCGAAATGTACTGCTGTTCTTTTCGTACTGTTTACGTTTAAAGTCATTGGTTTATTTTTAGTATATACTAAAGCAGAAGAAAGAAGTAATTCAGACAACAGATTTATATCAATGATAGACCAGTAACTTACTTTGGCTTATATGTAACTGTGATTCCAAGTCCTGAGTTTGAAACATGCCAGATTCCCAATATAGACGTAAATAATGCATATTTGTGCTTGTGGTTTTTCTTAAAGGAAAACTCCACCCTGAAACACATTAGACATGTTTGTGATGTGCGTGGTGATTCTGGAGCTGATTTGTTGGTTTCTGTTGCATTTTTGTTCCTTCTACCACTTTTTAAATTTTTTCTCAGGATATAAAAGGCTATTTATTTAATTCATCTAAATAAGAAAAAAATCACAAATCTACAAATGTTGTGTAAAATATTTTAGGAGTAGTGGGACACTATTTTAGGCCACAGGTGAAGTGTCTGTGTTTTGTTACATCAGATTTGATCAGCAAGTAAACTTAGACCTAACAACATATAGATCTCTTTTCAAGTTGATATACATGCTTTCAGCTCATGTTGTTTAGATAGACTCTGTAATTCACTGTACTTTTGCATAAGTAAGGCTTCTCTTGATGTCTTATAGTGCATAATGTAGTTCCACTGATCATGAAAATCATACCATTTGACATCAATGCACTGGCTCGCTCTCCATTACTGGATTACTTTAAACTTTTACTTTTGTAACGTCCTTAGGATATTGTCATGTTAGACGCGATTGTTTCATACCATGCACAGATGCAAATACACCCCTCTCCTCCTCCTACTAGCTTTCAGATAGTATATTTTTTTTGCCTGAGTACACATGCGTATTTGCACTCCAATACAGTAGGTAGCAGCATGCTAGTTGGTTTGCAATTCGCCAATAAACACAAAGAGGAGAACAAGAGTAGAAGGAAGTAAAGATGCAATGATTTCTCTGCTGTATGTCGGTATCGTGATGGACTGGAGACTGCAAACACTGGACTCAATATACCAGAATACAGTACAGTGCATCAATATAAAGCAAGTTATTACAAAACACAATCTCATCTAGTTAATGAGCTATGAGATGACTAGCATGATGATGTTCTTCCTTAATTATTTTCTTTAATATAATTGTTTAATGCTACCTGACAAATGGTAAATTTTTTTTACACCTAGCAAACTAATAAAGCACTTTGGAAGAGTAACAAAAAGCAGTACTGGCACATGGCACTGTGACGTGAATTACTGAAAATATTTCCATCTGTCTAATTGGGTCAATCTATGTACGAGAAATCATCACAGGTCTCACGACTGACCATCGTTGGCCAGAGTTGCTCCATATGTCCTAGAAGTAATGTCAGTATTCTCATTAAATAGTTTGTAAAATTTCAGCTGTGTATCTGCAACAATTCATGAGGATTAATTAAGGATGGAAAACAGGGAGAGAAAAAAGTTTAACAGAAAAGTTTAAAATATCCCCAAGTTATCCCCAACTACTGATGCTAGATAGCTTTAATTTTCAGGAATTATTTTCTAGTATAAGATGTGTCTCTTGCATCTAAGGTAGAAGGTCCACAGTTGCATGTTTGCAAATTATTACCTTCTGAAATTTGTCTGATGAGCTGACGTAATGCAACCTAATTTTATTAAGTACCATATGTTAAGTTTGGAGAAGTAAAATAGTTTGATTTTGTTTTATATCACTGAGTCCTTTGTATTACAGTCAAATAGAGCTGCGAATTTGAAACAATAGCACTGATGTTTATTGTATGATTTGTCTTAAACAGGTATATTTCTTGCAGGTTTTTATATACACACACACACACACACACACACACACACACACACACACACACACACACACATATATATATATATATATATGTGTATGTATATAAAACGTTTTTTAATAAACATTGAAGTGCTGTGAAACTTGTGTTGTTGATTGAATAAACTAAATTAATTCAAGAATTAATACTCTCTTTCTGCAGAAGTTGTAGTATAATTATAAGTAATTCACCAATTTTAGGTCATTTAATGTTTGAAAGTTTGCCAAAATAATTTGAAAAGTGTTAATTGATTCTATGCCCTGCAATGGATTGGCACCCTGTCCAGGGTGTACCTCCCCTTGTGCACTAAGTCTCTACAGGATAAAGCGGTATAGTTTAATTCTAATCAATAAATGAGAAGCAAAAAAACTATAAAATCATACACCAATATGGTCAATGCAGACTTATAAACATAAATTCCATACTTCAGCTTCCTTGATTTGTAATTCCTAAAATTACATACAATAAGCAAATTCATTGAGTGTCCCTGATTTGTCATTTGCTTAAAACATGAGGAAGCAGTTCTTGTTTTTCACTATGCATATAGTAGCCAATTTAGAATGGCCTTCACTGTGTGTGTTTAACCCTTTTAGCCTTTTCCTTGGAAGTGTCTTGAACTTTTTCAGGCTATTTTTACCTTATACATACACACACACACTAAGCATAAGGTCAAACTGGTCAAAATGGGTTTTTGGTAAACAAGAGTGTGGATTAAATTTGTCCTGCTTTTCACATGTGAAGTATTAATGTCATAGACTGGGCCTAGTGATAACTCTACAAAGTATGCAACTCGGTTCGGTGTGCCTGTTCAGCACTGCATTTTGTGATTTATCACAAAGAATGTGATATTAAGATTAAACTATTTGTTACATGGACCTTACAGCACAGTGAAATGATTTTTTTTTGCATATCTCTCCTGGAGTCAACCAGGATACAAGATGGAGCAGATAGGGTTAAGGGCTTAAGGGCTCATCAGTGGCAGCTTGGTGGTGCTGGGGCTTGAACATTCCGATCAGTAACCCAGAGTCTTAAACGTTTTGTCAAAGTTTTGACATTGACTTTCCAAGTATTTCAAATTGGGAAGTTATAAAATTATTATTGCTAAGAAAAAAAAAAATCTAATTAAAACGAACATTGGTCGTGTGCTTAGTCCTTCTCTACATATCCTCCACCTAAGGCGACACACTTCTCCAAACGATGGATGAGCTGGAGGACTGTCATTTAAGAAGCCTTCTTTGTGGCTCTTGAGGAAACATTCCACCTCAGTAGTCACCTTGTTGTTGTCAAGTGCCTGCCACGAAGAGGTTTCTTCAAGTAATGGAAGAGGAAGTAGTGACTGGGTGCGAGGTCAGGGAAGTAGGTGCATGATGCAGAATTTTGTACCCTAAGGGATCCACAAGTTTCACTGTTTCGTGAGTTGAATGGGCTGGAACGTTGTCTTAAAGAAGGCCCACTTAAATTTTTTCAACTGGGTGCGCCATTTTGGTTTTGACCCTCTAGTGGCATCATGTGGAATTATACCGCAGGTTTCTAAAACAAGAAGAAATGTTCACGGAGATAATTTACGATAATAGGAATAATGCAATAATACGACAATACAGTGGATAAGTCATCTCCATAGACTACTGCAAATAGACTACTTTACATACATATAAGTGATATGTTTAAGAACGTGCCCAAATGAGTTACTGTTGGTTTGAAATTCTCTGATTACAGTATTTACCTACTCATTACTATAAGCTGAATACTTGCATACATGCAGAAATACTGTTGTTGTTTCTCTTTTAGATTTTTGGGACACTTCTTGAGGTCATCTTTGACAGATGGTCTGCACAAGTAATTGCTCTGGCAGGTGTTTGTCTAGATCTATTCACATTACCACATCACACAAGTTCAGAGGATGAACTTGGATGAGTCGGATTATTGACAAAGTGTATTGTTATAATGTTGGTGATGGATTGAATCAGAATGTTTAAAGACAAGCAAAAACAGAAGCATATGTGTTTATTTTATACTTCAAGTTCAAAACATGTCTCATCTGAAACATTAGTCAAGTGCCAGTGAGAAATAAAACCACTTCAAACTGACGAGTCTTATTTATAGCTATGAACTAATCGCCATGATTAAACACCAAAGGATAAATATTCAGTCATTTTCTTTCCATAGTCAGAGTTTTGTAAGGAAGGAAATATTTACGTTGCTCTACCTTCACAAATTGTACTTGAAGTTCTCATGCTCTAAGGTATGCAGGTAGATTATTTAAAAGCAAATAATGCTTTGATTTGCCTTAAAGGTTCCCATATTTAACTATTTCCTTAACAAGTCAACATAGGTCTCAAAGCTTCCTCAAATCGTCTGTGTGTGTATGTGTGTATGTGTGTATGTGTGTATGTGTGTATGTGTGTATGTGTGTATGTGTGTATGTGTGTATGTGT
>JAQMYG010000017.1:12207888-12228344 GCA_030014215.1 Clariallabes teugelsi
CTGAATCGTCCCCTTAACAAATTACAGTCCTGAGCTCAGCTATAGTCCTTTTGTTCTTTTGTATAGTATTTGCACTCACTCTCTCTCTCTCTCTCACACACACACACACACACACACACACACACACACACACACATTCTGTTTCTCTCTGTGTCTGTCTTTCTCTCTTGCTCTCTCTTCCTCTCTCTCCACAGCTGAATGTCATGTTTTGTTTTTAGTGAATGGACATTTGTCTTCTCAATGTTTTCCTAAACCTGTGTGTGTGTGTGAGAGAGAGAGAAAGAGAGTGTGTATAGGGGTGTATTGTATTGGAAGCACGATTTGCTCGTATGGTTTTGGGCAGTGTTACACTCAGACTGGTTTGCTGCAGATGTGTCTGGTTGAACTGGTATGTGTGTACACATGTATTTCCACCACTCTGGCCTGTATTAAACTAAGTGCTTTGTTTTTTTGCAGATTAGAGTGTAATGGTCTAATGGAGCTGAACAGAGATGAGGTCCCTGTTTATGTGAGTATGAGAAGCAGACCTGTTCAGACTTCTTTGCTTCCTTCTGTCTGCATCTCATATTTCTTTATTCCTTTAGTAAATGTAGAGATACACAAAATATAGAATAGAAAATACAGGATTTTACTGAACATGCAAATCATTTGCTTCACTGCTTTTATTTATGTACTCACACACTGTTTGTACATATTGTATATTTATAATATTGTGTTTCTGCTCATTTTCCTTTTTGCTCTACCACTCCCTCGTTCATGTGAAATTCTATCCATTTCTTTTTTCCACCTTTATCCTCCTGGGATCTGTCCTTTCATTCTCTCTGCCTGACAAATGTCATTTATTTGAGGTTCTGTGCGTGCGTGAGTGCGTGCGCGAGTCTGTGCACGTGCGCGTACCCCTTAATATTTAGCAGTTGTGATTTAAAAAAAAAAAAAAAAAAAAAGGATTTGTGCATATAGTCAGAGGAACATAGTGGAAAGAGGAGTAAAAGAAACATTGCCCATACACATTTCTTACAAAAGTGGTTTATGACAAATACAGTACATAAGAAGTGGTGATTTTATATAAAAATCCATCAGTGCCAGAAACTCAAAATTCAGATGATGTTGATAGTGACCCAGAGTTCACATTGACTGACAATACGGTCTCCTTGCTTTCCAAGCAAGCCCAGGTGCAGTCAAGTGTCTTTGAATAGTCTGATGGCTTATTGTGTGTTACCCTGGAATACCAGCAGCAGTAGTGGCAGCATTTTCTTCACCTTTTTAAAATGACAAAGTCTGCCTTGGTGTTGTTACTCTTGACCTTCTAGACCTAGGAACCATTTGTTCTAGTGGAACCATTTGTTGGGTATCTGTTCCGTAGCCTGGAAATGGTAGTCCTGGCAACTCCTAACCATCTGGTGACGTCTGCTTATGTTTTAAACCAAGCTGAAGCAGGGGTTTTTGTAACCATAATACGGTTACAAAAACCCCTGCTTCAGCTTGGTACAAAGTTCTTGAGAACTGGTACAAAATGTATTTAATTTGAAAGATTTTTTAAAAATATTATTATTATTATTCCTGTAATATATATTGTTGAACAGTGGGGTGTGGGTTATCAAACCCTGTTTTGGAGCAACTTCCCAGTTGTAACATTTTTGTACAAATGACAACCTTTTCAGTGCATTACAGGATTTTTGTCAACACTGTTGGACATTGAAAAATAGATAATAATGAGATTGTCCCTGATGAGTAAGATGAGGGTGTCGGCGACGGTGGCAAGGAAAAACTCCCTGAGATGGCAATAGGAAGAAACCTTGAGAGGAACCAGACTCAACAGGGAACCCATCCTCATTTTGGGTGATAACGGATAACAGGAATTATATAACGACATCATGTGTGTTAGGCTGCTGGAAGTTCAATATAACAGAAGTTGTCTAAGTTAACATGGAGTCCAGTTGAGCACAGGGATGAGTCAGCAGGTGCAGAGGGCAGATGGAGGTCTGGATCACTGGGAGCTCAGGAGCAGCATGTGTAGATCCAAACCATCATGAAGCAGAATCTAGCTGGAGCTGGTCCTTCACTGGATGCCTCAGGATCCTCGCAGGGTTGGCCTTTGTCTACTGGAGCTGGCACAATCTCCAGATGCCTCGGGATGGGTTGAATTGATGGTGTTGACATCTCTATATAAAACAGAAATTCTGTTGTTTGTTTGGGCAGCGGGCGGCAAGGGTTAAACATGGTCGGTGCTGTTTGCACAGGTAGTCACATGCAATTATCAGCTTTTATGTCATGCTCTGTGCGTGTCACATGTGTACCTCACCAACTGTTTGCAGTGTCATCATCAAACGTTACATCATACTGTGATCATGGCATTTCTCACTGCAAGCAGCGTTGTCTGCAAAGAAAACGCATAAATACATCAGGCTATGTTCAGGGCCACTGAAACCCTGGGTTAGACTGAAAAACATCTACAGTGACAGGCCAGAAGTAGGGGCTGCGTGGGGACCACACACTCCTTTCACAGATAATGGTAGCATACAGGCATCAGGGGCTGCATGTGGGCGGAGACACGGGTAAACCTCATGTACACGGGCACGGATGCGGGCAACCTCTAGTAAACTATAAGAGAAGAGATCCTTGAAAGACATCAGAGGTTTTACAGATAGAAAACTATTACATTTTATTGTAAACATTTATGCAGCATTTAACACATTGGGATCAATTTTCAAATCTTTAAAATTTTTTAATGTACACAAGTTTTTAGTGAATCCAGCATAATTTTTTTCCAAAATTTCCTATAGTGTGTAATTGTATGTATGTGCCCTTTTAAAGCAATGAATCATGCTTTAAACAAAACAATAAATAAATTTTAACAGGAAATTAACAAAAAGAAATGATTTGCTGATGTAAAAAGTATTTTAAGTAGTGAAATAAAACCTATTTTGCATGTATTTGTCAACACTGTCACACAATAAGTTAACATCGTCAGATGAAATTCCACGTTATACTGAATAAACTTCTGAAATGTATGCGGAAGCCAGTTTGTATTTGCTTAATTTGCTACATGCATATTTAATGTTTTGCTTTTCAGTAATTTGACAAATGACCCCAAATTTTATTTCATTTGATGTAAGAATGATGATTATCAAACTTACAAGAACCTGAGCAGTTGAACATACAGGGAGTCATGAAGGGGCATTTGGTTTTGTCAAGACTGACACAAGATTGTCTGACTTTTCATTAATTTTTTTTTAGAAATGTCTGACAGTGTTGACAGGAACGCAGGACACAAATTCAGCAAATGAAAAATTATAGTTAAAAAAATTTAATGAATTATTTTTAACAGCTATTGATTAATTAACATGTACTATTATAGTGTAGTAATAGTAATAATAATAATAATAATAAAGATGGATATGCTTATTGTTTTGCACTGGTTGTAACGTGGCATTTAAATATGGAGATACGCCGACCAGCCATAATGTTAAAAAAAAAATTCTTAAAACTGTGTTTTTTGATGGTACCGTAGTTTTAAAATCTAAACAAGCTAGTAGCCACATTTTAAACCGCTGGAAACCCTAACCCTGCTAACTCTAAGCACTAAGGCTGCTGTAAACACAATGTGTAGTGGTCTTTCATTTTTATCTTCATGAAAGTAAATATCTAACTATTGTATCTGTTTAGAACATGTTATCTGTTTATTGTGAATAAAACCTTCATTTTTAAATTTTTTTTTTTTTACATCCCTACAGTTTTATGATGTAATGAGAATAATAGTCATTCTGTCACAATGAAGCAACGTGAACTTCAAAGCATAGCTATTGTGAACATCACAATGCAGTTTTTTATTACTTCATTCATTCAGATTTGAATAACTGGTTGCCAGGTCTTGCTGGCTTAAAAGTTATAAATGACAAATATAAACATTACTAATTATATGCAAACCATTTACCTTTGAATAATATCCAGTATACAAGTTGAATAAATGCTGTACTAGCTGCTTGTAATCATTATCATATTGTCACCACCTTTACCTTTCATCTGTAATACGTTTGAAGGGTAACGATGATGAAGTTTCAGTCTGGCTGTGAGAACTCAGTGCAAACGAAAGGGCAGAGATTTAAGAGGTAGTATTTGTCTGTCCAATGGTTGGGAATATTTCTAATTGCGAATGGACATCTTTAGGAGTAAAATTCTGTTTCTGGCTCAGCAGTGCATCTATAGGACTGCTGGCTGCTTCAGTTGGCTCCTTCGCCCACCAAGGCCCAAACTGTGTTCAATTTGAGACAGAGCCTTTTGCTCTGCTGCTCATCTGTGGAATTCCCTCTCTGACCATTTATGCTTCCTGAAGTCTCTGTCTGCTTTTAAATCAGACTTGAAAACTTACCTGTTATAAGGCTTTTTTGTTGTAAACACCATGTTTATCTTTTTACGCGAGCACTTTGAGGTGTGTCCACATGAAAAGTGCTATAGAAATATATTATTATTATTATTATTATTATTATTATTATTAATGTGCGCAGCTTAATATCAGTTGATGTTTTGATTAAATTTGCTATAAGCTATAATTTATGACTCAATAGGCAAATAGTCCAATTCACTGAAGCAAAAAAAAAAAAAGTTCTGTGTGTGTGTGCATGGTGTGTGACAAATGGTTAACATATTAGTGTTAAACAGTTTCAGGTGTCCTTGAATATTCAATAGCTCAAGTGTTTTGTCTGAGTGTGTGTTGTGCGTTTTAGTCAAGTAGAATATTCACTGATGTAAAACATTCACAAGATTTCTGTCAGCTTTTGAGTTAAACCTTTTTTTCCCCTCCAATGCTGTTGAACACATTGTCTGACGGGTTTCTGTAACAGGCGTGGGGTTTTACGTGATGAGGTTGCTGAAGATGCCTAGCCCCCTCCTCTTTTTGATCTGGGCTTCGGGACAACGGAGTAATTTTTTAAATGTGTTTATTTATTTCTTTTGGTATGGGTTTTGGTATGGGTTTCCAGTGCACCACGTTCCATTCCTGTGTCCTCGCAAGTTGAAGCCTTCTTTACCTGATTTGCCTCACCAATTTCTTTCTTAATGCTGTTTAGTCCCAATCCCAGCCACATTTTTTTCCCGGCCCCATTTCTCCTCACATTTCTTCACCCCAATCCTTCCAGATTTGAATAATGCAATTATTCTATATAAAGTTCTTAACCCAAATTGAGTAGTTTCAGCACTTAGTCACATCTCCTTAGTTGTTTTCTTTGCTTGATGCAGACTAATTGAATAGAATAGAATTTAATTGTACATAATTTGAAGAAATGAGGCTCAAAACTTTTAGCACAGCAGTTCTGTGAATTGCATTTTTGAAAATATGTTCTGAAGTTTGATTTAGTGTTTTAGGTGGCAGGATTGAAAAAAGTAGTGCATACCCCAGCATTGAGACGCTTTGTTCCACCAAGACATTTTCGAACCAGTTGGAGCATGTTAGGTTTAAACAAACTTTTTCAAAAATTGTAAAAGTTTTCTTTTACAAAGGTCAATGAGGAGAATATTTTTTCTTTTTGTTGCTGTTGGATGAAGGAGAGAGAAAAAAATATTCTGGTGTCCATTATTTTAACAGCCTACGTGTGTCTCCTCTGGCAACTGTGATTTATAATCTGCTTGTCTCAGACTGTTGGTATATATGTTCACTCAAATAACAGTGAGCCAATATGAATTACACAAAGCCAGGAAAATGCTGAGGCTAAAAGCAGCTTTGGATTATCTCAGTAATAAAAGTGCTAAGCATGTGAACCTGTCCTCTGTTTGACATGAACAAACATGATAAAGGAAGTACTGTAGTACCCATTTGTCAGTTTGTTGCCTGGTAATGTACTGTGCAAATGTTTTTGTTTGAACATAACATTTATCTCTTAGTCGAGCTACAGGTAAGTGGAGTTGCAGCTAGTCATGTGAGTATTTAGAGGTTAAGATAGATGAGAATTCAAAAGTACTTTGGATACGTGAGATTTCTGATATGGGGATATCTAACTACTGAGCCATTTAAAATATTTTTACTTTCCTTTATGTGGCATATTCATTATTAGCTCTTTAGATAAGGAATTCCCTGGAAATGCATAATGCATTGAATTGTGATGAATACTGTAGTGAAGGTTGTTGCTACTAATCCACCATAATAATAATAATAATAATAATAATAATAATAATAATAACATTTGCAGAATGCACATTTGTTACTATGACTTAATTGACACTATGAGATGGATATCTATGAATGAAACACAAAGAATCCATGGGAAGATCCATTTTGTCATTTCTGTCATTTGCTTTGGCTTGTGTGGAACACTGTGACTCATGTAAGGCCAAGTATTGGAGTGAGAGTGTAATTGCACCTATTAATCTTTTACCTAGTCTGAGTTAGTCACCCTTTAATCTAAAAAAGAAATATAAGCAAAATAAAAAGTTGTTATTGGATATTCTACAAAAACAAAGAAAGCAGGGGAAATGAAAGATGTTGTACGCCGGGGACATGATTTATACATTGTACGTGCTTTACTTTATTTTACCTCACTTTGGTGTAGTATCAAATCGGGGTCTTAATATTATTTTTCCACTTCTTCTGTTGAGTGTTGCATTTGCAACAGGTTTAGAAGTTTATACGAGGCTCCTCAAGGCCCATGTATTACACCTCATTCTGGGGATTCACGATATGTAATTTCATTCATGGCACATGGCAGTTTCGAAACAGGACATCCTTCTGAGTGAGCGTTTCAATAACCACAGCTTTATGATAAGGCAGTATTGTATTTCTGAGCTTTCACATCATTAGAGGGTAAGCCTGAGTATGAATGATTGGATGGGCCCAATTTGATTTGTAACGTGATTCTAAAAGTATCACAAATTTATAAATATCCCAATTTGAGAATTTTCTTTCTGATTTTGTTAAGATTTGGCAAACACCATTAAACAAAAAAAGTTGAGTAATAGTAATAACACTGGCAATCTTTATTCAGCAGCTTTACAGCAGAATTGAACAGGATTACTGTAATTAAATGTAGCCAATACCTTATAACATTAGTTCTATAGTTATTAGGTAAACAGTACAACATAAGTGAATAATTAAAAATTTAACTTCAAATGGTTTCAAACAAAAAAAAGCTAAACTTTTTTTTCCTCCTAACTTTTCTAATTACCATGTGGAGAATCCTCTTTGTTGCTGCATGTACGCATGGCCACTTTCTTTCAGTCATCACTGGCAGCTTGAGGATATAGCTTGCTGGTCTTGATAATGTCATGTTTTCTTTTTCCATCACTCTTTAAAAAAAAAAAAAAAAAAAAAACTTGATCCTTCATAATCAGCAGCAAAATGTTCAAGAATGTGGCTAAGGTGCTAAACTTTGACACTCAGAGATGACATTTTGATGGTCTTCTGATATTCTATTAGACTCTAAGAATGCATGTGAAACTGCATATTTTCATGAACCCCTGATTTTGCTGTGCAAGAAAAAATAACTGGTCCACTGTTGCATAGTCTAAGTAGAAGCAGCATTGTTCCTTCTGACTCTTTAGCTTTTGGGTGGAGTTCTCTGCCTGGGTCCCTGGCATAGACTTTTCCTCGGAGGCTGGGGAATGTGATTTTTCCTATAATTGTAATGTACCTTCTGGTTCAGACAACCTCTGTGACCATTGCATTCTGTGCTCCTGGTGATTTGAAAACCAGCAGTTTTCACTAAATTGCATGAAATTGAAATGTCTGCTATTTGTTACGTTGCATCCATAAATAGCGAAGGTAACTGGAATAAAATTAATGTTTCTTTTATGAGATCCACAGTATAATGATTGAAAGATTTTCTTCCTCAAGTGGTGAGTAAAGGCATAGGGAGCAGAGAGAGATTTGAAGTGTGCCTGTACTATTAAACAGCAAGATGTTACAGTATAATTAGACAGTCACAAATACCTCAAGTAAAACCCCTTAATATCCTAATATAATATTTTCATTTTCATAATTATTCCACTTTCATAATCTGGCTGTTTTGACATGTAAACATATTTATCATTTTAATTCTTTGTAAAGCTTGAAATGTCTTTTTCCCCCCAAAATTTTCCATCTTCTGCAAAGTAAACCTTATTGACACCATGCCTTTTTTGATTTTTTTCATTTTTCAGTCACCACCTCCCATTTCCCAGGGTTTTATCTTTTAGTGATCTGAGTGAACAGAGTACCAAAGCCGGTGAAGTGGTGCTCTAGTAGAGAACTGCTTATTCTGGTTTTCTGAGGTCTATCTGAGAGTCTGGTATTGTAATTTCTAAAACTTTCTGAATAGCTAAAGATTTTATGGTCTGAGCACTATGTTTGTCTGGATCTAAAAAAATGCTTTGAATTATTGTCCTGCTAGAACATCTAAGGATGACTCTCTTGGCAAAAGCAGTGAGAATTTGCTGATGAGTGTCCTGGAACTTGACAGAGGTTCCTAATGCCAAGTCTCCTAACAAGGGCCTTTGGAAGCAAAATGGCTTATTCTCTAGCATTCTGTACATTACTCTGCAAAAAGCTCTTTTTTTCTGCTTGACTATAATTACATTTATTGGTGATTTAGCTCGATTCTAAATCTCTCCATCTGGCAATACATCCCACTTTCAATCAGTTCCAATGACTTTAGCAAACTCCATATGTGTGCGTCTGAGGTTTGATGAGATTAGAGTAGGAGTCTGGAACATTTTTAAGGGCCATATGCTAGCTTTATTAAATACATAGTCATATGTGCATAAATTTTTTATTTCTATTTTCTGTTTTATTTTTGTATTACCTTACCAAAGGGAACTTGTTTGTATCTGTAATATGAATGTTTATACACTCTACAGAAGTGGGAAGAACCATATTTGGGTTAGATGTCTCCAAAGTTTATCCATAACTACTCCCAATGAGGGAGTTGCTCCTGGTGATGAACTGTTAGGAGGTTGTAGCACTAGAGAGAGTGTTTTTTTGTTTTTTTTTGTGGGGGAAATTAGCAGACGGTCTTCTCAAATGTGTTAAAACATTATTAGCACAGCAAGACGTACAAGTTGCACTGTGTTCATGCAGACTAGGAATTTATTCCAAACTTAAGGACCTTATGTTGCAATTCTTGAATCAAATTGCCAATTTGGCAGAATGGTGGTACAGTAAGTACAGTATCTGTGCCCTTTCATACCACCAAGAACCCCAATTGAACGCTAAACTTGTTGTTCTGTTGTTCTTTGTGGTTGTGTGGGTTTACTCTGGGTTCACTGGTTTCCACCATATTTGCAAAACCACGAGGGACGCATGGACTCCTTTTTTGTTCTCATGTCCATACCTCATGGCCAGGGGTAGCTCAGTGGTTAAGGCATTGGACTACGGTTTGGAAGATCCCAGGTTCAAACCCCACAACCACCAAGTTGCCACTGTTGGGCCCTTGAGCAAGGCCCTTAACCCTCAACTGCTCAGATGTATAATGAGATAAAAATATTCTGGATAAGAGCGTCTGCCAAATGCCTAAATGTAAATGTAATGTAAATGTAAATACCTACCTGTGGCTGGTTGGCACAAAGCAGGGGATCCAGGAGAGGTCTGACTTGAGGTCTGAGTTGGAACAGCATGGATTTTTGATTTGTAATTTGTGATGTGATGGCTACTGGTCTTTAATTGTTTAGGGAGGAGAGAAATAGCTTCTTTAGAACAGTAATGAAGCAGGATATTATCCATGGGAATTTCAGGTTGAACTGCTCAGTGTCGGCAACAACATGATGTAAACCTTCATTATTCATTAATAACTGCAATAACAATAATATGTTATTGCTGTACTAGGCCTCAAGGATACATTCATCTACTGTACATTCTCTGATACTGAAGCATTTAAAATTACCCCCCCCCCCCCTTTGTTTAGGTTGTCCATCCATCCATTCATCTTTCTTTTTGTCTTTTTCTGTCTATTTGTCTGTTTTTCTCTATCTGTCTCTCTGTCTTTCTGTCTTTCTTTTGGTGTCTGTCTGTCTGCATCAAGATGGCTGCCGAGGAGTGACGAGAGTAGCATTTTTGTTGCAAAAGAGAAAGAAACGTACATATTTTTCACAATAGTTATGTTAATCTCCTTTTAATATTGGCATGACTATATGATATACTTATACAGTGAAACTTTATATCATTTACTAATCACGTGAAATGAGATTTGGATGGAATAGTGGCTAAACGTGAGGGCACCAATTCATCAGTGAGTAGTACTGCAGCACCTCTGTGACTACAGTGGACTTCCTGGGCCTGACAGGCTTGTAAGATATCATCTTCTCCTTCCTCACGTCCTTCCTGCTGTCCGTCCTGCTCATCCTTAAAGCCAGCCGATGATGGAACAAGTGCTTTAAATCCAGACACCTGCTCTTTAATGGAGGTCCTGTAGGCTGAGTGTTCACCTACTGTACGTGCATATGTACTGAAGAGCAACACTACTGAAGATGTGCATTAGTGCATAGGTTAAGAAATCTCTCTAGGGCAGAATTATGTTCAGCCAGCCAATGTTTATTTCATTTCTCCAATGTATTTCATTGTGATTCGGAAGTGACTCAGTACCTGGGCTTTAAAGGTCAGGGTGAAGCGTGAAGTCATTAACCAGATCCATTTTATTTATTCATTCAGTCATGAGTAACAGTTTTTATCCTCGCTCACGGTTGTAGTGGATTGTGAGCTTATCTCAGGAACACACCCTGGATGAGATATCAGTCAGTCACAGGACACGCACGCTTGGGCCGTACTGGATAATCAGTACTGGCAAGTTTTTGGGAGTGAGAACCTGGAGTGAAGCCATTCAGCTCAGGAGAACATGTGGAACGCCACACACACCCACACACAGTAACCAGAGTATTTTCTGATTGTACTTTATTCTACTTCATAACCGAAACTGCATAAAACAATATAATCAAAAATGCACACTGATGGAATCTGTAAAATGTTAATCATTTGGTATATCAAAGAGTTAGAAATGTAGCAAATTGTTACAAATTGTATATTTATTTCCTGAGAAATATGAATGAACCATATGACAACTTCTGACTTGTCTGGCAATATCTTTCTCTCTGTTCTACTATCGTTCCCATCTGTCTTTCTTTCTTTCTTTTCTTTTCTTTTTTATACACTGATGCTAGATTTAACTTACTTCAAATGGCATGTAACATAGATAGGACATTAGATAGGGGACGTGTGATGGTGTTTCAAGAGGTCTGGGTGAGGACAAATCCTCTCGCTATCAGTTTTTTTCTGGGTCTTATGCTCAAATGCTCGGAAAGTGTGCAAAACATGTCATGAATTAATTAAATAAAGGAGAAGGAAAATTTGTTTATCAATATAAGGTAATGTAAACAACAAAAAGAGGGAAGTACGGTGAATGCAGTGGCGGTGGTGCTTCTGGTGGTGCAGGTTTTATGCGGGCCTGGAGCACTGAGAATCCCAGGCTTGCCATTCAACTTTCCTCTTTCTGTAACTCAGTCCTTCAGATAAAGTCCTCACTCCTTACCCATTCCCATACCTAACAAAGTTCTTTACCCCTTTATGAAGGTTCTACTTACTATTCACTGTTCTAGCAAAGGGGCCCCTTAAATGACAGGAAGTGAGAGAGACGGCTGTAGAAGTAGTCTAAAAAAATCAAAAGAGGGTTTTATGCAGAACATGGGGGGGGAAAGTGAAAAGAGCCTTGTCTTGCACAAACCTCTCTCAGTCTGCAGTAATGTTCCCCACCCATTTACAAGGTGTGTCTTTTGATCCAGGGTCTTGTAAATGAAATCAGTGGTCTGAAGTATGTTTATTTTTTTTTCGATTTCATCTGAGTTGAATGTCTGTATTACTCAGAGTGGAGGGACACAAAGTGTTTCTGTTCTGTTCCAAGGCTTGATTTCAAATATATAGGAAAACTCAGAATTATAACACTCCTGTTGTCTTATTACCATCAAAGTAAACATGATATAAGAAAAATTAAATGGTGGAAAAATAAAAACAATCAAAAATAAAATACTTTTATGAGCTCTGTCTTATCATTCAATTTAATGTTCTTCTTCGCATGTGTATAATAATGTGACACTGTATAGCAGCAACTGAAAAATACCCCAGTAGTTTTGAAAACAGTACTACTGTATACAGTACCAACATTTTAAACTAATTGATCCTATTCTATATGGATCTCTCTTTGGTGTGGCTAATACTGTAGTTCTCTTTTAACAAAGCAGCACCTCTGCATACATGCTGTTTTAAGGTTTGATAGTTGATTTTATTTTACACACATTATTATGTATTCTCTGCACGTTTCAAGATTTTCTCTTCTATTACAACAAACCCAACTGGATATTTTTAGATTTTCTCCCATAAAAGCCTGCTGAATCTGATAACAAAAGCAGACCACTGGATACTTACAGTAAGTGTCTCTTACTGTACCAAGTTTTTAGTGTATAAATGCACAAACTTTTCACAAATTGGAGATATCTGTATTGTACATTTTTGACTCATCTCACTTTTTTTTTTTTTTTTTTAAATACTGGATTTATTCTCCAATAACGAACTGGACTCCATGTTAACTCGAGGACATCAACTGTTATACTGAACTTCCAGCCTCCTAACACATGATTGCAGATTAATCCCTGTTATCCATTATCACCCAAATGTGGAAGGGTTCCCTGTTGAGTCTGGTTCGTCTCGGTTTCTTCCATCTCAGGGAGTTTTTCCTTCCACCGTCACCCTCGGCTTGCTCATCACTGACAATCTGATCATTTTGATTCTTACACATTCACATTTCATACAAGCTTCCATAATTTTCATTGTGTAAAGCTGCTTTGCGACAGTGACAATTGTTAAACGCGTTATACAAATGAAATTGAATTGAATTGGATTTTTGATTCTCATGTGCTGTAAACCATAACAAGAAAGTCTTGAAATATTTAACTTTGTGTGTAACGAATCTGTGAATAAATTTCATTTTTCAATAAAATATGAAAAAATAGCTTTTACATGATATTAAAATTTTGTGAAATACACGTATGTATAATGATAACTAGCATATATTCCAATATTATATATAACATTTATAATATAATGTTATTATATATGTATGTTTTTATTGCAGTGTTTTTCTGCAAACAGAAATGAAATTTGTGTTTTGTATTATATTCTATTTAATTCTTTTTATCAAAGACACATCTTAATTCTTAATCTGACAGCATGACTTAATCTAGTCCTAGAAAATGATGTACTTAATCAATCTCATTGAAATCTTTTCTAGATACGATATCTTACAAACTCACCAGGCCTTTGCTGTAACAAATTTATCACCAGAACCCATTTTTTCCCCCCTACCGACGTTTAGTGCCTCTGGCTCAGTGAGAAGGTATCAAAACAATATCAAAACTTGAATGACCGTATCGGTTTCAAAACATTTTTTTTTCCTATCATGACGAGACTAGCGTACTTAATTAATAATTACCCGCAAAGGCATATCTGGTGATGCAATTACTGCATTTTTCGTTAAACATTGATTTTCTCTCATGCACATTTAAGATTATTGTATTTGTTGCATGGTGGTAGAGCTGACTCATGCAATATTCCAATTATTTAATTATGCCAGAACTGCACTCCTGAAATGGCTAAACTGGCATATTATAACATCAACAATGACTTTTTGTGCCAGCTCTACAATACTGTATAAAACAGTAATTGTGCTATCCATGTGTAGACCAAGTCAAGGATTTTGAATCTCTCCACTGTGACATTTATAAATGTTTCTTGAGTGAAATACAGTATATGATTTTATATCTTTTTTTCTCTGTCTCTTCTTATTTCTCAGGGTCAGGTGGAAGTATGTGCAGTGCTGCAGGATCATCTGTCTGTTCAGGACAATTCTGAGTATTATGTGTTATTAAAAGGCTCTTGTATCCATCATGTCACCACGGCCCAGAGGAAGGAAGAGAGCCGCTTATTGAGCTTCATCATACCTGGTAAGTCTTGTCATCTCATGATAACTAACCAATCACCAATAACAAGTTTATTATATGTACAGTGCTCTCTAGAATTACATGGCCTTGCCCCGCCCTACCTCTCGGATCTACTTAGGCCCTATGCTCCATCCTGGGCTCTCAGATCATCAGATAAACTTTTGCTGATGGTACCCAAGACCAAATGCAAGCTCAGGGGTGATCGGGTGTTCTCTGTGGCGGCACCCAAATTGTGGAATGACCTATCATTGACCATTCGTGAGGCCACATCATTGAGGGTGTTTAAGTCCAGTCTTAAAACTCATATGTTTTCTCTGGCATTTAAACTAACATGAGAGTTGATTATACATGTTGTTTTGATTAGATATGTGTGGTGATTTTAATTATGTTCCATTTTAATATTACTTTATAAAAATTTTTTTATTTTTATTATTATTATTTTTGTTTTTATTTTTATTTTATTAGATTACTATATTATTTTATTATTTATGTGAAGCACGTTGGGGCATTCTTGTGGTTAAAGTTCTATACAAATAAAGATGAGTTGAGTTGAGAGTTGAGTAGAATTATTACCACTTAGAAAGTGATGCATTAAAAACATGAAACAGGTAGTAGAATTTTGGAACAGTATGGTATTCACTTATTTGTCTTCAGTCAGCGATTTATTATTATTATTATTTTTCAGGGAAGGGTTGTGGTGGATCCAATAGAATCAGGGGGAAGGTGTCATAATTATTGGCACTCTTATAACTAATAGAAGTGAATAACAACCCAAAGTCTTTTTCTTTGACCTTGAATAAGGTTAGAGATGCTTGTAGAGGCATCTTGCTCCACACATCTATGCAGAACATTTTACGTTGTTACCTTATGTTCTTAGGGATGTTCCTTTTTCTGTTCTGACTACTGGTTTTCAAATTACACTACGATATTTGTTCCTACGCATATTACCAAATCTGAACCACCTAGAAGAGGCAACCAGCTGTTAGGCCGAAGCAGCCTGGTACAGTACTTGGCCAAATTCATTATTCCATGATTCCAGTCTTCTGTTCTTCCCATGAACAACCAGCCAAAGCATCAGGGATTCACCCATATATAGATAATTTTCTTTGCATGCAGTTTGCTTTTGTTGTAAAACATCCTGATTGTCTAGAATCTGAATGCTGGAATTTGGTTTTTGTAGTTTGTATTGTATTTACTAGAGATGAGGGGATTTTTTTCAGATTATTTGCATAATGAGTTTGTTTGGAATTGTAACAAAATCTAAAAATAAATTACTACTGAATCAAAAATCATGATTCTTACAGAAACACAATTCAAATCGAATTGACACCTAGATATTGTGACACTACCTTTCCTGGTGATTCCTATCCCTAGTACTTGCACTCAGTGAACACATTTACACTCAGGAACGCTATAATAATATCAGGCTTGGTCTAATTTTGCTCCTAATTTTTCATAACATTGATTCCACAAAATGTTACATTTCACCTGCACTTTCAGTTCTACTAGAAAGTTCTACTGAAATGTGTTTTACTGGAATCAGTTCCAGTTACTTTAAGTTCTGCACTTGGTCAGAAACAATCCTAAAATAGGCTGTAACATTCAAGTCATGATTGATTGGAATTAAGGGGACCAAAGTGTTCTAAGAAAACATTTCCTAAACCATTACACCACCTTCACCAGTGTGGACTGTTGACTCAAGGCGGGTTGGGTCGATGGATTCATTCTTCTGATGAAAAATCTGTGTGCTTCAGCAGGAATCAAGGCTCATCAGACAATGCTACATTATTCCAGCTTTCTTAACGTTCTGTTCTTGGCTGTCGAAGCTTGCCTGGTCTTAGGCTGTTGCCTCAAGTTTCTAGGCCAGGGATGTTCAAATCCAGGCCTAGATGGCCAGTGCACAGCACTTTTTTTCTGTTCAAACTCTGCTGATTCAACTAATCTGTTACTTTGCCTGGTTTAGTGGTTCTCTAAGTAATGGTGGATTTGGACACTGGCTGGATTTGAACAGCTGGTCCAGGTGTTGAGATACTTTTCAGCTCACCACAATTGTACAGAATAATTATCTCAGTTACTGTAGCCTTTTTTTGTCTGATTGAATCAGTCTTGCCATTTGTACTTTACCCGTCTCATCAGCAAGGAATTTCCGTTTGCAGAACTGCTGCATGCTGGAAGTTTTTTTTTTTTTTTTTTTTTTTTTTTTTTTCCCCTTTATTGCACATTTCTGAGTAAACTCTAGAGATTATTGTGTGTGGAAATCCCAAAAGATCAACAGTTATATAAATATTCAATGCAGTCTGTTTTCCACCAACAATCATGCCATTCTGTAGGTAGATTTGAAAATTACTATACCTGAAGCTTCTGACCCATATTTGCATGATTTTATGTGTTGCACTGCTGCCGTATTATTGGCTGATTAGATAACTCATGAATGTGAAGGTGTAATGAGTACATAAGAGCACATGATAATATAATATAATTGCAGGATTTTAATAGTTTTTTCCTCATGGGCTGACAATTTTTCATATTTAAAATATTGATTATGATTAGTGTATCAGTGTATTTGAGTCATTTCCTCTGCGAAAAATGACCATGGTTGTTGTACCACATTACACTGTGAGAAAAAGGGGGAGGAACAATGTTAGAAAGCTAATTATACTGAGGAAACAATCCTGTCTTGCTTAATAATATGCACTTACTATTAAAATCCCAATTCCTAAACGAACGCAGTATAACTGTTTAAAATAAATAAATGAATAGGTAAGTGAGTCTGTAAGTCCATTTGACCTACTGTTATATGTTGTTAAGTTTTTAACCATTTTTTTTTTTTTAAAGGTCACAATGTTGCAGAAAAGGTCTCTATACAATTGTACTGCTATGAAGAGAGCAGCAGCTTCAGTCAGCCAACCTTGGTGTCTGAAGAACTCTCATTGGAGTACAAACAGGATGCTGTACAGGAAGTGGCTGATCTTCTCATATCTGACCTCGATAACCTTACTTCCAGCACGCATGTGGACATCCAGAGGAAATTTTGCCTTAAAGAGAATATCCAACCAGAGCAGACTAGTTCTGATATGAATGAACAGCATGGGACCTCAAGTCTAGAGAAAGAATGTTTGGAATTTAGCCAAAGACTAGATACACTTAGAAAAGAACCAGGGAGCCACAATCCAGAAGAAAATCCTGAATGCTGGGTGCCTGATCCTGGTGAAGGATGTATCATGAAGACGTTCAGTGACGTTGATGTGAAAATCACACAGGCGGTATCAAACATGTACTCTCTTCTGAAGTGGACCAGCCAAAAGTCACAGAAACCACAAGGTGAGAGTGTTACACTGGTACATGTCATTAGACCTCAGTTTTTTATTCTGGATTGAGATCTAAACACTCTTGAAACACTCTTGCTCTTTTATGAGAATGCTTAACCAACTAAAAAAATGCAGACAGACATTTGCTTTGTAGATAGTACACAGCTAAACTTTTGCATTTGACCTCGACCTACCTCAGGAGGATACAAGCCTATAATGCATGGATATCCTAAATTCTTTTGGGAGGAATGAGATGAAGCAAGCTGAGCAAGTAGAGATTTGCAGTATTAAGTCTGGAAATGTCTAACGGGTGTTTAAGAATACAAGTTGTTGCAAGATCAGGCAGGTGATATGGACCTTCTGGTCTGCCACTTTTTGACAGCAAAGTATGATCACTCAAAAGAAAGAGAGCAGATGAATGAATTAATAAATGAATCTGGAATTACTGACTATTGCATAGGTTTCTTGAATTCTCTAATCAAACTCCCTCCCCTTCCCTATGTCGAAAGTAATGTTTTGTCTGGCACTCATGTCTTGGCTTGACATAATTTTTGTTGCATGAAACATTGGCTGATGTGGCAACGACACGCTCTGTTGAGGTGAATTAAATTATTATTATTTTTAAAAAACTTTTTAGATGTTAAATAAAATCTATCAATGTATGTTCGACTTGGCCAACATAGCTAAACAAATATATATTTAATCTTAGGAAATGCATGATTTTTAAACCCCTGTAGCCTGTCATAATTTGAGATAAGAAGGAACTATTTTTTTATTTATTAAAAAGCCCAAGATCATTATTTAGAATACGTCTGATTGTGCAGCCATAGTTAGTTATAATTCATTTTAGTTATACCTTTAACTATGACTAAAGAATATAATAAACAAATATGACCTCTTGCATAACCCAGGGATTGTTCAGTGCAAATGACAGATTAAGTGCTTGTCTCTTCAACGTATCTGTGCTGCAGAAGGTCAGCTTTGATGTGCAGTACTTCACAGGCTTTATTCTTTACTACATCTCACATTACATTTACTTCAATTCGAACGCTTATCTTTCCCAATATTGCTTGAAGCAATCGAATCCCAGAGTCAGCAGTAAACAGTGTTTATGTAAACCCAGTAGTTACCAAGGTACACAGTTTTCTCAGATTACTGAAGCCAAATCAACAAATGAATTACAAAACATGTTGATGAGATGTTTGCTGTGGGAAGTTCACTCTTCATCAGTACAGAATAACTGTTTTCTCAAGGCGGTATCCTTGTGCTCTTGCTGTCACATGGATTAATATTAGCAGCATCAGCACTACACCTACACACCTGGTCTGGGTGTGTGTTTGTTATTGATGTACACAAGTCACAAGGCCGGTTTTGGAAATATTCTTTATAGTAATTGTTAACAGCCTGGGAATCGAAATACTCTTAAGGCTTATTGACCGCTCAACAAAATAATTCTCCCATAGGCGCTACATATAAAATATGTGTGTTCTGTACACTACATATAAAATGTGTGGGTTTCCATGTAAAGTGTTTAAGCAGTTCTGTAAAACACTGAGAGTGACACACTGTCTGCACGACTGTTGGTTACTGTTGGCAGTACTTATTGTTTGCATTAAGCATAGATTAAGATTAATACAATTACATTTGTATGAAAGCCTTTCCAGTTTGTACCCAAGGTTTTAAAAAGATTTTTTTTCTGAAGGTGACTGCTGTTTTACCGAGCCAGATTTTCAAAGGCAGGACATTTTTTCTGTTTCAAAGACGGTCTAGCATCAAACAATATGGCGCCACTTCGGCATACGAACACCATGCCTCATGAATTTTCCCTTAGAACTGAACTTTTGGAAGCAATTTCCCCTCGACATATCCAGCATTTATGGCATCAGAGCGAACAGGCCTAGCCGAACATAAAGCCAGTTAAATTACACGTATGTTTGGGAGCTGTTCAAAACTTGTCTGTGTCAGGGGAAAGCCAAGCGAAGCAAGTTTAAAATTTTAATATATTTTTTTGCATTTTGTGCCTGATTTAGAGAAGATATAGCACCATGGGTCCCAAGAATGTTAGCGAGGACGGTAGCAAGTAGAAACCAGTGCCATGTTCAGCTTCGTTTTTAAAGCAGCCTGTTCCAAGAGGAATCATAAAGGTTTATTTACTGTATTTACAATTTATTCCTGTAGTTTTCACTAATACATTTATTAGCTAGCCCAGGTAGAACGTGCTCCAAAGTGCTGCCCAGTGCCATGTTGTTGTTTCAGAAACCTAATTGCCAAGACTAGCCAATGCAACTCTAAAACATATGGTGCTCTAGTTAGCTAGTTAAGTCAGTAACACAAACCAAAAGGTTTCTTTGTTATTCTCTTAAAAAATAAGAAGCTGTTTCTCACAAAGATTCTAATATAGCTCCTCCTGCCTGCACCCTTAATACAATGTCAGCATTTCATTAACCGAAGTTATCTTGGCTATAAGATCTCACATTGCGTGTAAAAGATATAATTCAAGCCTGGCTATTGCATTTATTTTCTCCTGATATTTTTAACCATGAGGTGGTACAGCAAATACAGCGGTACCTCGGCATGTTAATTGAGTTTGTTCAGAAGACGAGGTCTTAAGGGGAAATTTTGTATTGCAAAATGCATAATGTAAATGCAGATAATCTGTTCCATCCACCCAAAAATATTACCAATATTACCAATTTTCAACATTATAATCATATTTTTGCAAATAAAAACAATCAAAACATTTAGAAAATACATGTTAATGAAGTAAAGTAGGACATAAATTGACAAACTTTTATGATTTAATGTAGTCACAATAACTTTGTCACAGTGCCATTAATTTTAAACATAGATGCATATGAGGATCAGTAAAGACTAGGGTCTGTTTTCTTTGCTGATTCTTAAACCTACTTCCCCACCAGGAAACTGCATCTTCAAACACACACAGAGCCCATACAGTACGTTCTGCTTTTCTCAGGTGCTATTGATTTGTCCTCTCCTGATAAGAGAACAAGAGCATGCTTGTTTCAACAAGACAAATGGATTCCCAATATTCTCCCCCTGGCACTCCATATCAGTAAATTTTAGGAAAACATTTCAGTCTCTCTTAGTTCAATAAACATTCCAATTCAGTATACTTTTGTCCATTGGGGGGGGGGGGGGGGGGGGGGGGGGGGGGGGGGGGGGGGGGGGGGGGGGGGGGGGGGG
>JAQMYG010000017.1:12259200-12280363 GCA_030014215.1 Clariallabes teugelsi
GGGGAAGACAGCATCTAAACATACCAGTTCAACATAATACTCTACGTCCTTGAGTCCCCCAGATCTGCTCCTTTACCAAAGGCAAACCTATTTACAAAAATGCTTGGCTAAATAAATAGGTTTTTAGCCTGGAATTAAACACTGAGACTGTGTCTGAGTCCCGAACATTAATTGGGAGACTATTCCATAACTTTGGGGCTTTGTAAGAAAAAGCTCTGCCCCCTGCTGTAGTTTTCATAATACGTGTTACTGACAAGCAGCCTGCATCCTTTGATCGATGTAAGCGTGGCAGATTGTTAAGACACAAGCAGTTCACTCAGATACTGCGGCGCGAGACCATTTAATGGTTTATACAGAACGTCAAAAGTAGTATTTTGGGAGACTATTCCATAACTTTGGGTCTTTGTAAGAATAAGCTCTGCCCCCTACTGTAGTTTTCATAATACGTGGTACTGACGAGCAGCCTGCATCCTTTGATCGATGTAAGCATGGTGGATCGTAAGACACAACCAGTTCATTCAGATACTGCTGCGCGAGACCATTTAATGCTTTATACAGTACGTCAAAAGTAGTATTTTAAAATCGATGCGAAATTTTACAGGGAGCGAATGCAGTGTGGATAAGATATGGGTGATGTGCTTGTATCTTCTGGTTCTAGTGAGGACTCTCGCTGCTGCTTTCTAACTAACTGAAGCTTGTTTATACATCTAGTTGAACAACCAGACAGTAAGGCGTTACAATAGTCCAACCTAGAGGTGATAAAAGCATGAACTAGTTTTTCTGCATCGTTTAGCTACAATATATTTCTTATCTTGGCAATATTTCTGAGATGAAAGAATGCTATCCTGGTAATATTATCTACATGTGCTTCAAATGAAAGACTAGAATCTATAATCACACCGAGGTGTTTCACTTTTGCACTTGATAGAACAGAAAGGCCATTTAATGTCACAGTTTGATCAGAAAACTTGCTTCTAGCTGCTTGTGGTCCTATGACTAGAACTTCTGTCTTGTCAGGATTAAGCAGAAGGAAGTTAATTAACATCCAATCTCTTATGTTCTGCACACATTGCTCAATTTTAGTAAGCTGGTTTTTCTCATCTGGTTTTGCTGACACGTATATCTGTGTGTCATCAGCATAACAATGAAACCTAATACCATGCTTACAAATTATGTTGCCCAGAGGAAGCATGTAAAGAAAAAAAAGCAGTGGGCCTAAAACTGAACCCTGTGGAACACCAAACTCCACTTTAGAACATGCAGAATGGTCACCATTTAAATTTACAAACTGATAACGATCAGTCAAATAGGATCTGAGCCACGAGAGGGCCGGTCCCTTAATTCCTACTTCATTTTCTAATCTGTGAAGAAAAATACTATGATCAATAGTGTCAAAAGCTGCACTGAGGTTAAGTAACACAAGTAAAGAGACGCAACCCTGATCAGAGGCCAATAGGAGGTAATTTACTACTTTAACAAGTACTATCTCTGTGCTGCGATGAGGCCTAAATCCTGACTGCTAATTTTAAAGGATTTGGAAACATACCCACTGCTGATTGAAAAGTGAATTATTTTCAATAGGGGTTCTGTTATTTCTGGTACTATCTGCTTGAGAAAATGTGTTGGTATAGGATCTAATACACAGGCTGACGATTTTGAAGAAGAAATGAGTGAAATTAGTTCACTCTCTTCAAGGGGAGTAAAGTATTCTAGGTTCTGATGTGGTGTGGTTAGTTCATTATCTGTATCACTTAAATTGTCTGGTTTCAAAGCCTGCAGTGGTCTTGTTTCTAGTTAATTTATCTATGGTATTGAATAAAAATCTAGTATTATTATTATTTTTTTTTTCAATAAGAGTGGAGAGATACAATGATCTAGCATCACTGAGAGCTTTTTTATAGTTTAGGATGCTCTCCTTCCATGCTATTTGGAATACTAGTAATTTAGTTTGACGTCATTTTCGTTCTAATTTCCGAGCAGTTTGTTTTAAAGTGTGTGCGTGGTCATTATACCAGGGAGCGAGTTTCTTATCTGTAATCATTTTCCTTTTAACTGGAGCTACATTATCTAAGGTATAATGAAATGTTGACTCTAAATATTCAGTCGCCTGATCGTGTTCTGTGGAGTCAGATGGCGATCCAATCAAAGTTGGTAACTCTGGGAGATTATTGATAAAGCTCTGTGTGGTATTTGATGTGAATTTAGGTCTAATGTGGTAGCGCGGCGCTGTGCGTACATTATTACTATGACACACTTTAATTGAGACAAAACAGTGATCTGAGATAGCTTCAGACTATGGAATTGTGGTTATATTTCTTATACTTAATCCGAAGGATAATATTAAATCTAAAGTGTGACCTTTTTTTGAGTGCGTCCTACTACACACTGATTTACTCCAATGAGTCCAAATGAATATTAAAGTCTCCAACAATTAACACTTTGTCTACAGAGATGACAAGGTTTGAGAGGAAATCTGCAAATTCTTAGAGAAATTCAGATTATGGCCCTGGAGGTCTGTAAATGATAATTAGTGGGATCGACTGAGCTGACTTCATATTTGTAGCTACACTTTTTATGTTACTATAGAGAACTTCAAATGCATTAAATTTGAGTCTGTGTTTTTGTACGATAGACAGATTATCATTGTAAATAATGATACCTACCAGTTAGCCGAGGCTGGTGTACTGTATGTAGCTGTATTCATGAGGACTAGCTTCATTTAGAGATACATACTCGTTCTCTTTAATCCAGGTTTCTGTTAAACATAATATGTCAAACTCCTGGTCTTAGCTCGGAGAACAGACACAGTCTCAATATAGTGAAGCCTGAGTGACGACTCTATGCAGTTAGCAGACGGTTGGTTTAGCCTGTCTGCTCCCTGGCCTGGGCTCTGGATTGTCACCGATCCTCTTCTGAGACTATGAGCTATACTACAAGAAATGAGAGCAGCACCTTCCCGAGTGGGATGGACACCGTCCCGCCCTAACAGGCCAGCTTTGCCCTCAAAGGTCTTCCAATTGTCTATGAAGCACCACCTGAACATCCAGCGGTTCAGCGACCATAACCTGCTGTAAGCTGTCGCCACGTCTCATTGGGATGGGACCAGAGCATACTACTTCTTCGGATATAGCCTTCGCTAATTTAAACACCTCTGTAAAGTTACTCTTACTAACCTCTGACTGTCGAAGGCGTATATCATTAGCTCCAGCATGTATCACTATGCTGTCCTAGAGCCCTAAGATTGCCTGCTATGTTTGGTGCTCTGGTTCCCGGGATACACCTAACCACTGCCGCTGGTGCCCCTAAAGGTCTAGCTAATTTCACGTGCCTCAGTATAGAGTATCTTACCAGAGCTCTTTCAGGTTTCTATGACCAGGTTATCAGTTAGGATTTTTTCTTGGTTGCACGGGCATATTCCAGGACTCATTTATTTTTTTGGCAAGATAGCGCATTTTAACATTTTAAATGTCAACTATGCTCTGCCAGGTTGATGGTAAAATAATATATTTATTGTTATATTGCATAAACCTGTACTGCATTAAAGTGTATGCACTGATGTACACTAATCAGAGTAAGATCGCCAGAATGATGATGTGTCCTAGAATTCTTTGTTAAACATTGTTTTATATGATTTTGAAATAAAAACACTTCTTTCTCATTTCTGATGACGCATTATACAATGCAAAGAAAATATTCTTTTAAGCAAATCCAAGACAAGGTTTGTGGGGAAAATCACCAGTCAGGGTTTAGTTACTGTGGAGTCACATGTTCAGAGTTGTGGGTTATGGCTTTTACTTGCTTATGAATGCTGACACTTCATGGCTATGCTATGCTTTTATGCTAGATTGTGGTTGTGGCACTAACGTCAGAGTTATTCTTAACGTTAACTTTCAGTATAATGCTTAGTTGCTGTGTTTCATGTCCATGTTGCATGCTTTCTAATCGTTTCCCTTTCCATGAGACAAAACCTGCTGGGGTTAAAACATTACTTGGTGTGCTTAAGCTAATCTGAATTGGGGCACTCAAGTTAAAAAGAACTATTAATGTGCATAAGGAAAACTTGAATAGTTTTATTTTATTTAATTTATTTATTTAATTTATCTTTCCTGAGTTCTAAAAACAATTAGCTTAATCTGTAGACAAAGCCATTTATAAAGCCAAATATTTAAGAAATGAACAATTGGTAATATTTTTATGTGCTGATTGATTTTCTCTATATGTAAACTCTTCCCAACAGAACAGCGAGCACTGAGCTTAACCGAACAGACACAAGAGAAAAGGTAATACTCTAACTTCTGTTTCACTGTTTGCCTTTTTCCCCCTTTTCTTTAGTCTGTGGTACAGACTGGGATTATAGGATTCTCAAATGTCCCAGAGACGACAGAGTTGCCTGGAGACGGAGTGCTTCCTGTTGTAGTCACGAAGATCATGGCTTTTTCACTTTAAAAATGGCCCTGAACTTTTCAAATGGCAAAGACTGTGCGTGTACGTGTGTGCGTGTACGTGTGTGCGTGTACGTGTGTGCGTGTACGTGTGTGCGTGTACGTGTGTGCGTGTGCGTGTACGTGTGTGCGTGTGTGTGTGAGTGTGTACAGTATGTGTGTGTTCGTGTGTGTGTACAGTATGTGTGTACGTGTGTGTGTGTGTGTGTGTACAGTATGTGTGTGTGTGTGTGTGTACAGTATGTGTGTGTACAGTATGTGTGTGTGTGTGTGTGTGCGTGTGTGTGTGTGCACTTGCGGAACAGCACTGGAGCAAGTGATAATTTTTTTCTTTCTCAGCCCTTGTGCAGTTGCTCCATCTGGTGGAGACTTTGAGGTGTACGAACTGTGGTTATGTGGTGTTGTAAGTTTAATACACACTCAGCCCTGTATTTTAAACCTCTATAGGCAGTTAAGGTTCCGTAGACGCACTCAGTCAGCTGATGACGAGTCCGGTGTCGAACTGGCTGATTCACTCCAACACCTCACGCTCTCCGAATTCCTCAAAGAGTATGTCGCAGCCCTGTTTAGCTCTCTGGCATTCACATCTAACCATCAAGATTGTTTGATATGACGCATCTAATTTTCATCCACAGAATGCACCTGCTGGCATGGAAGCACATCTAACACATATTTAAAAGAAAGAAACTAAATATTAGAGGCCAAACCATTTGCTGCTAATTTATCTTAGGACTTTTCAACTTTTTGAAAGGTTTAACTAACCAGATTTTCTGTTCTGAGAGAACCTTTGTACTAAAACAGCAATTCTAAAAGAGGTAGGTTTGAATCGCTGTGAATGCTGAGAATGTTTCTATCGGTAAAGTAGATTGCCCTTGTTATTAAACTGAAAGCACGGTGACTAATATTTGATTAATAACAAGGAAAGGAATGCATGACTTGCATTGATTCCTTTAACTGGAACCTAACTAACCTTTGCTTTGCAAATGTTTAAAGGAATTCCTGTCTTGAAACCACAATAACATTTTAAGGTTAAAATGAACAAATAAGGAAGTGGCATTTATAACCGAGTGGGATGTTGGGTTAGTGAGGTAGTTTCTATTCTGAAGTAAAAAAAAAAACTGGGGTTAAAAAAAAAAGTTTCATTATAAGGGCTAATACAAGCAATGCTTTGGCTAACTATCTGCCTCATGGATGAAAAACAAAGAACTTGAGGAATTCAAACTACGTTGCCTGATTTACATCAGCACACTATGCAGAATTTAATGAAACGTTACTACGGCACATAATGTAAAGTAGTTAACTTGCTAACCAATGGATCCAGCTTGGATGTATAGCCCTTCCTAGTTCTTGTATATAGAAGTTTTACTTCACTTTGATCCAGACCACCAGGGCAGTATATTTTAGACCTAGCAGGGTTTTGATCATTTCCTTGCTAAGTACTTCTAATTCCCATGTGAGAAGCCTATATAAGGACACCGCCCTCCTCCTCTTTTCCATAAGAGGACACCTTAAATGGCTGCAATTTTGTATTTATTAGAACAAACATGTGTCCAAATGTATGTCTGTGCTGCAGATCTGTTGCAAGTAATTTCATAATCTTATGAATTCATAACATGTTAATAATAACCAACCTCTATGAGCACTGGGCATCTTTGGAAAGCACTTGCTGTAACTGTGTCATAATCTCAATAGCGATGTGTAAATACTGCTGATTATCTGTACTATGATCCTGTGTTGTCGCAGTAGGGAGAGCAGTGGACACAAAACATACTGTACTGTATCTGCAGAGCTCTATAGTATAAAAAAGTACACTTCTTATAACAGAAAGGCTGAGTTCCTTTACTATGTTGGAACAAGGACAAGTTGGCACCAGACGTGAGAAAGCTCAATGGCAGTTTCTGATTCTTGAATAATAACCCTACCCTTGTAGAAAGTGCTGATCGCTTCCAATTGGAGTGTTTTGATGATCAGAGTGTACTGTAGAAGTGCAGTTCAGCAGCAGCAATAAATGCACTATTGACTGATGGTAAGGCTTGCTTAGTGAAACTCAAGCAGCTTATTTGAACTTGGCACAGCTGGGGAGCTGCATCTGAAAATTCATCCCTTTGGATTATGGGTAGTGATGATCACAAGCTGAGAAATAATGCTATAGCTACTTGGCAAGGAAATGAAAACTCCACTAGGTCTGATTGAAACCACCCTGGAGGTCTGCCACTGAGTCTTGGAACTAGGATTAGATAAAATAACCTTCCACACTATGTAAATATAAAATTGCTTTTTTTTCTTTTCTTCCCCAGAATCGAAGAGGAGGGATGGGATAAATACATTATTCCTTCCAAGACTGAGCCTGAAAAATACAAAGTCAGCCGCACCTTCAGTTTCATTAAAAGCCGAATGTACAGTACACGAAGCAAGAAGGTACACATCCTCAGTGCAGTCTTAAAGCTGAATGAATCTTAGTCTAAATATACCTCGAGTATCCATACAGGTGACAGCAGACTAAAGGCTAAGCAGTCATCCTAAAAACATCAGTCCCAAGTCCCAGCTTTCCACTTTAATCATTAACCCCGCCTGTTCATGTCTAACAATTTTACAAACCCAGTCTCTCCAGAGCTTTACATGGCTGCTTCTGTTTCAAAGCCATTAGATATAAAAGAGTGAGCACATACAGTAGAAAGCGTCACACCCAAAGCTACAGTACTGTACGTGCGCCGTTAATCCTGTAATGGCTTTTTCTTGGTTCTCTAAGGGAAAAGCGAAGGAGAAGGAAGTGAAAGAAAAACAGGCCAACGGACACCTGTTTGCAGCAGGTTCTGTTCTGGGGACTTCGGTTTGTGAGGTGTGTGACAAACCTGTCGGTGGGAAGGAAACTCTGCACTGCACCAGTGAGTGAACTAGTGCTTTGTCCTTTTTTTATTAATCAGCCATGTTGTTTGTATTCTGTTGGACGGTTTATAATACTGATAGTTGTAAATAGGGTAGCCTTAAATGATCATTTATTATTTGTATTGTATTTAGTTTTAAGTACCATTAAATGTATACGTTTATACAAAGTGTTCCTTAAGGTCCTTAATAAATATGCAGGGTGTTCAAGACAAACCAGGACTTGTCTTGGAGAAAAACAGAACATAATTATGAAAGGAAAAACCTACCTTTATTTCTTTATATAATCCCCTGTACACTAATGGCACGCATCCCAGAATTTCACTAGTGCTTGGATTCCATCAAGACAAAGTTTTCTCAGTATACCGGGGCAATGATCGCACTGCCTGCTTCACGCCTGAAATGCTGGCTTCCAATGAGTCCTTTAATGGCCCAAACATGTTGAAATGGCTTGGAGCGAGATCAGGACTGTACAGGAATGTGGCAACAACTCTCTGCTGAGGTCCTATAATGTGCAAGTGGTGTTGGTGTATACAGTTCCCTCAGACAGACCCAAGTTGGCGACAAGATATCTGTCACTTTTTATGAAGGATCAGGCACTCCACTCACAGGAACGACTGCAGTGGACTCTGAGGCACCTTAGCTGGGATCGTCATTCGTGGACGTACGTAAAACGGGTGTACGTAAAACGGGTGTACATGAAACGTTTGCACCATTCAAATGTTTTACTGCGGAGTCTCATCACTGTACTGGGCTCAGAGTTTTCTATGAATCTGAATTGGTATTATGACTTCAATCACAATTTCATCACAAGTCCTGGGTTGTCTTGAACGCCCCTCGTATTATTTACAATGGAGCACAATTAATTATTAAATCTAGCATATACAGCACCCATATTTGCATTTCATTTGATGATTTGCGGTTTTATTTGTCTATGTTTTTACAGATTGTGCCATGTGCATCCATAAGGGTTGTAAAGATTCTGCAGCACAGTGCCTCAAGGTGTGTGTTTGTACAGTACGCATTTTTGTATGCCTGTTTTTAGTCTTGGGGTTGTGAGTAAGTGTGTGTACTGTAGCTAAAACTCACAGATATTCCAGGTTTAATGCTTAAGCTCTAAGTAGTAATACATTTGCCCATTAAACATGGTCCGTGAGTGTGTCTCATGCTTTGCTCTTACTTTATGCTGTAAGGACAGTGTGTCTGTTTTCCTGTACAGAAAGTGCAGGACAAATACGCAGTTTCTGTGAAGAAGGCCCGAGCAGCTACCCTGCCTCAAAGTGAGTCACCACACAAACGCAGAAGTGAGGCTACTGGGAACAGTAGCATGTATAAGGAAACTGATTCTCTTAATCTTTCATGTCTGTTTGAGACTCATACTCTGCTTTACCTACAGTTAGAGTTTATTTTTTCTTTTCTCATCTACCTCTCTGTCTTATGTAGACTTTGTATTGCGCGAAAGCATCTCGTCTTCTCAGATATCCACTTCGTCCTCCCTCCCAGTAATGACTCCACAGGACAGGAGAGACCCTGCAACCCTGCCATTTCCGCTATCCAGGAGTGTCCCATTAGTCCCAGAGTGGTTAGAACATACAGTATATATTTATATCAAATAATGAAAACCTTTTCAATATAAAGCATAAAAAAATAACTTGTTTTGATTTGTGTGATTTTTATGTCCAGGCTTGCAGAGAGCCCAGATGGAGACAATGACTCTTCGTCTTGGAGATCCCATGGTCAGTCAGAGGAGTTCCTGCAGAACGTGGAATCTTCCACTTCCACCGAGTCCTCCCTTGTCGAAGGTAAACAAAAAAAGTGATCTTTTTTCAGTTTGTACTCTGTTTTAACCATGGGTGACAATGAATGAATGAATGAATCAATCAATGAATCAATCAATCAATCAATCAATCTGTCTGTCTGTCTGTCTGTCTGTCTATGTTCCTGTAGACACTGTCGACGCCCCTCTACAGAACAGTTTTGGGACAGAAGCTCTGTATCTAGAGGCCGAGTCATGGAGTCTAGCTGTGGAACCTGAGTTCTGCCAGAAGCAGGGAAAACGCACAATAAAGAGACAGGATGTCATCTACGGTACGCACAAGAGTAACTGTGCTTGAGTAACTGTGTTTAATAAGAAATACAAGATGATGTTGAAGCCACTGATAAACAAATTAATTAATCCAAGCAGCTGAATAATTTCAATAATATTTCTGCTTAGAGCTTCTTGCTTGTGACTCAATTCCTGTTGTTCTGGATGATGCCCTAAAGATTTGTGCCCTTGAGAACTCCTTTGTAATATTGAGATGTCATGATTAAAACTTAGCTAATTAAGTGGTCTGGAAATCAGTGCGCACTTTGTGCAGCGTTACAAAAATGCTCACTATTGATTCTAGTTGTACAGAGGCTCATGCAAAGAATGTTAATAATGTTTTTCTAATGTGTATTTTCTGGCTTAGAACTAATGCATACAGAGCTCCATCACGTGCAAACACTGACCATCATGGCGGAGGTGTTTAGGCGAGGCATGCGCGAGGAACTGGGCTTGGATGCAGATACTATCGGTCGGATATTCCCGTGCCTGGATGAGCTCCTCGTCCTGCACCGGGACTTCCTTTCCGCCATGATGGAGCGCCGGAATAACTCCACTCAGCCTGACAATGAAAAAAACTACCTCATTCACAATGTGGGCGATATCCTCCTGCAGCAGGTAAGCAACTAAAATGATGCCGTTTAAATGATCTTTTTATTACAAGTAAAAAAAAAATTTATAATAAAAAAAAATAAATGACAATTTAATGAGTTAATCCCCATTTGTGTTTGTGTAGTTCTCTCAGGACAATGCTGAGAACATGAAGCAGGTCTACGGAGAGTTCTGCAGCCACCACAATGAAGCCGTCAGCTTCTTCAAGGAGCTTCAGCAGCAGAACAAAAGATTTCAACTCTTTATTAAGGTGAGTATTAAATGTTCCTATGCCAGTCATACAGTAGATCATTATTTTTTTTATATTATCATGAAGAAACTGGCTTTAATTTTGTTAATCTTTAAGTTCTATAATCTCTACTCACTTATACTTGAAGCATAATAATCACCTGTTCATATAATTAACTATACAGTTCTTGTTATCTCCACAGCAACAGAGCAGCAACTCGCTTGTTAAGAGACGAGAGATCCCAGAATGCATTTTGTTAGTGACGCAGCGAATCACAAAGTATCCAGTACTTTTAGAGAGGCTACTGCAGTACACAGAAGGTACATACAGTACTCTGTACATACAGTACACTTTGTCTAACATGTACTGATACATTGCTACAGTATAAAAAGCTGTTGCTACATATTAAAGCACATTAAGTGTATAATGTATGGCAACGCAGTTGTTTTTGTGGGTTCGATTCCCACCTTGGGGTCTGTGTGCATGGAGTTTGCTTGTTCTCCTTGTGCTTGGTGGGTTTCCTCCAGTTTCCACCCACGGTCCAAAGACATGCAGGCCAATTGGCGTTCCCAAACTGCCTGTAGTGTGTGAATGAGTGTGTGAATGTTGACTGGAGGAATAAATACAATGGTGACCATTGGTCTCCGCAGTACCTAGCTGGGCTCTGAGGTTCCTAGATGGATGGATAATAATTTAAGACAAGACTCTGTATCAGTTTTTGCATCTGTGCTTTCTCTCTCTTTGTCTAATTTGTTGTTTGTCTTCATCAGAAGGTACACAGGAGCATGCCGATATCTCTGGCGCCCTGTCTCTGGTGCGAGAGTTTATTTCAGCGGTGGACGTGCGGGTGAGCGAGAGAGAGCAGAGTCAATGGCTAAGCGATGTTCTTGGCCGCATGGAAAGCAAATGCTTAGCCAGACTGAAGAGCGGTGCTGCCTTTCGTAAGCACGACATGACCAATGGCCGAACGCTGCTTCATCATGGCCCGCTTCTTTGGAAGACCGCCACCGGCAGACTCAAAGGTCAGATAAATGAATGAATCGTAGCAACCAAATCCATACAAAGTGGACATGATTTACTAGCGTGACCTTTTATTTGCTCCCTCCCCATCTCACCCACATTTCAGACTCTTCTTTTTTTTTTTTTTGTCCTTTTCACATTTACTAGATTTAGGTCACAGGCACGTTCGATGGTTTTTCCAGGGCTCCCATGCATACATAATCGAATAGACGTAACAATTTAATGCTTTGCGTAAATAAATACACTTTAGGTAATGTTTTTACAGTGGTTACATTTACTTTAAATGACCATTAGTTTGTATTATTGACATTCTGATTTCTGACCATTATTCCTGGTGAGGAATAAGTATGTCATTACCAAAACCTGTCCTATTGACAGGTGTAGCTACAGGTTAGCATTATTAAGGATTATGATATTACTTTCATGTGCACACAGTCATTCTGCTGCCTGAACTCCAACTTGCATTATTATAAATGTGAACTTCGTCTTAACGATTATTTATGAGAAAATGACATATCTACTTGACATGTTATGTTAAACAGTCCTCACAGTTCAAAGCTTTATACAGATTACGTTTACATGCTTGCCTAGTAGTTACGTAGCCAGTTCTATGACCAGCGTCATCCCTCTCACCAGTAATAAATAATGTTTACAGAAGTGCTACAAAAATTTCTTCTGGTTATTACTCCATTTCTAGTAATTTATTTAAGAACAGTTCATGAAGACGTGACATTACAATACGTTCAAAAACAGTGGGCTTCATTAACATTACTTTTATCTTACATTTTTTTTATATTTAAGGATGTACTGATATCAGTTTTGGGAATCGGTCTGATACTGCCCTCATCCACTTGTCCTTATACTTGTAAAATTGTTCTGACGTTACAGCACCGATACCACTTTACGACAGAACCGGCACTCACTACACAACTTGTCCTTGCTTTAGTAGTTCCACTAAATGTTTCCGTAGGCCATTAATGACCTTTTGTAGTCAGTCCCAGGCAGGCATATTAGTGCTGTCATTTCGCACCATTGAAGTTTAAGGTTAGGGATGATATCACTGGTAACTGAACTTTAACCTTTTATCAAAATTTTTTGTTGATGACTGACTGTGATACGAAGTGCATGTTAAAATATGTATCATCTGCAAGTAAATGAACAGTGGGATTAATAATTTTAAGTCATGTTTATATACACTTGCACGCACACACCCACACCAGTCGTAGCACTTGTTAAAAACAGTATTATCCTTGGCTTTATAGTAACAAAAAAAAAAAAAAATCCATGTCTTTTTGAAGCTCCAGTGTATTTTAGGTGAGCTCTGCATTTAGCACCGTCGCTAGTGGTGCCAGAGCATATGAAGTGGCAAGTCACAATTTTGAAGCTGTAGTGATGTTTAGCAGAAATGCGGACAATAGGAAATGGGCTTTGTTGAACTTTCAGAGATTAATTTTTCATCGTTTACAAAAAGTTGAATGAGAAGCCATTCACACAGCAGGTCATAAGTCCAGTCCATCTTGTTACTGTATATGTAAATATAAACCCGTTAGTAGTACACACCAGTTTTATTCATTTAGTATTGAATGTCAGTTCCCTCAACCACCGTGTTTGTCTTTTATGCCACAATTCACAGATGTGCTGGCTCTCCTGCTGACTGATCTGCTGGTCTTCCTCCAGGAGAAGGACCAGAAATACGTCTTTGCTGCTGTTGTAGGTCATCGTTGTGTTTCTCATTAAGACATTCACTAGAATGATATCCAATAGCAAACTTGTGTGCAATTTTTTTAAATAATTGAGTTGAACATTTCAATCACTTAAGAGAAGACAAAAAAAAGAAAAAGATGTAGGACTCTCTCTAAACTTTAGAGTAACACAGTTTTGACTTGGAATTTTGTGAGTGGGTGTTTCTAACTCCTTTCTCTTCTCTCAGGACCAGAAATGTCCAGTGATCGCGCTGCAAAAGTTGATAGTGAGGGAGGTGGCTAATGAAGAGAGGGGCATGTTCCTAATCAGTGCCTCTTCCAGTGGCCCTGAGATGTACGAGGTGCATGCAGCAACCAAAGAAGAGCGCAACGCCTGGATGAGGCTTATCCGAGAAGCAGTGGTCATGTGGGTATAGGTTATTACATGGTGCATGTGTGGCGGGTTGTGGGGTGTCTTCTGTGTTTTGATAAGTCATCATGTTAGTACAGTATGATAGTTTCATATTTTAGCCCAGTTTTAGCACTATATCTATGCGGTCCTCTCTTTTTAGTTGCCATGAGAAGGAGGAGGACACTACAAGTGAATCAGAAGAAGAGCGGAGAGCAACCATGAACCAAAAAATTCTGAAGCTACAAGGTGATACACCAAAAATAAACTAACACAAATATGGTGTCAGTTTGGTGCCTTTAAAATAGGGTCACTGTCTAAAAATAGTTTAGTCTTATTTGTTTTTGAATCATTAAACATCCTAACTTGTGCCTGAGTTATACCAATTAACTAGGTCGGAGAAGAAGACTAGTCAAACAATCAAATCTACATGTAACTTCATCAGTCCCGTCTTCTCTGGCAGAGTCTCTTTGCGGTCATGACCAGCTGATCTGCCTCAGCCTGGAGGAGAAGCTCCACATCTATGCTGAGCTTGCAGCCCTGGTGGGACACAGAGACATCAGCCCAGAACCAAAATTGCTGGTGTGCCCAAACACTGAAGAGCTTCCTAATGCTGCTGTCCTGCTCAACGCTGCGCTCAAAGAGGGTGAGATAACCCCATTCACACTGTGTACATGCTTGAGTGCAAAATCTTCTATCACCAAGTTAATCAAACTAGGACTATGACTTAAAGCGAAGTTTCAACTAATGGAATTTTTTTATGAATGAAGGCATAACCCTTAGCCGCAGTAAACCATTTGATGGTTTTATAGAAGGCCGTACATCAATGAATGATGGTGGGCTCGGAGCCAACTGCATTTGTTCCAGTGAAATTTTGCAATGGTGTCCGAGCATTAATGAAGCACTAATATAGCAGGGGTATAAATTTAGTTTTTACTTTCATAACTGTGTTCTTGTACCGTTTCAAAATCTAAAGTCCTGGTTTGACTTGAATGCAACTCATGGAATAATGTGACCTTGTTTTGAAAATTAATTTTCTCACATTTCCATTGATTAGCAGTGTGTATGTGCTGTTGCAGTATGTATGTTTTTTTTTTTTTTGTTTGCTTTTTCTTTGATAATGGATAAAATGTTAATTAGGTAACTGAACCCTTTTAAATTTACTGTAACTCTTGGAGGGTTAGACTATTAAATCTACTTTGTTCAGCGTAAGCATTTAAATATCAGATGACTTGAAGATGGAAATTAATTAAAAAAAAAAGATTGATGCCTTTCTTTCCCCCCCCTTTTTTTTCTTCTTCTGTTTGTATTTCCAGTGGAGAGTCTAAAAGAAGCACTGTCGTTTTACTGCAACTCCCCCTCCCGTGGTGCGTCTGAGGAACAGAACCCATTTGACTCCACCACTCAGCTAGAGGCACCTCCTCCTGCTCCCTCTCCTCCTCCAGTGTCTGCTGAAGAAGAAGAACCCCAAGCGGTGGATGCTGTAAGGAGTGAGGAAGAGGAGTTAGATAGTCTCGAGCTCCAGCTTCAAAATCAGAACAGTGGACCTGACAGTTGGAACGTGCACCTTAAGGTACAAAACACTGATGAAAATGAAGTGCTTTGCAAAGGTTCATATTACTTGTATTCAGTGACCTTGCAGATAAACACATCAAGTGACATTAAAGACAATATTAATAAGACAGGTCGCAATTTCTTTTATGTGCAATGCGGGGATAGGACTAGGTCTGCAACAATAGATATTTATCTCCGTAAAATGAATGATCAGTTGATTGGAGTGTATTATGACTCTTTAAAGTATGATGGTCTTGTTGATTGCCAGGTACCCGGCAACTGCAGCTAGGAATAGGCCAGCACTTTAGGGCTTTTATTCCCCCACTGGCTAGCTAATATATTTTTTATTTGTCCAACTCCTTATACCACATTTGCCTTCCTATAGCCCCTGCCAGCCTCTTTTAACATTGATTTAGAAAATTAACTGAGGGCCATTTCTTGATTTATAATTGCTCTAAAACATGCACAAGTTTCATCTACCCAAAGGTTCAGGCATTGGTCATAAGGTTTAAAGGCACATGTAGCAGATACTGCTGAAGGCTAAAGAAGTGTACATGTACATGTTGAAAGCAATACTTCTATATACAGTAGTTAGTGGCCTCCACTTCTGTATGTATAGGTAGAAATCTCACACAACAGCATGAATTATTTAGGTATCTCTGCTAAACTCACATCCCAGGCTTTATATTATGAAACATTAATGTGCTCAAAATAAGGAGAGAGTCCATTTCACTGCCTCTGGGGAACAAGTTCATTAAAAATGAACAGTGATAATTAGACCTCTCCTCAACCTCTTTTCCTTTTCTGCTTTCATTGGTGCCTCTGATGGTGCTCTGCTATATATTATTCTGATAAGGCATTAAGGCATGCTGACCTAGGTATAACCAGAAGGACAGACCGTTCTTTTATTTAATGAGCTATTTTCTCTTGTTGTGTGCACTTTTCTAAGAACCACACTGCCCGGCCATAAATGAAACCAAACTTGCACACACTAAGATATTGTTCGACCACCTTTAGCTGTAATTTCAGCATGCAATGTCAAAAATAAATTAAAAAAATTCAACCTGTCATGTCCCAGAAGCTCTAGCTTAAATATATTGTTTTAACAAAGTCACAACTGACTCGAAATGCTTTATTTTTTAAGTATTAAACCCCTGAAATTTCTAAACAGAAACAAACTTGGTCAAACTGCCACTGAAGAGAGTGTCAATCTGGAGAAAGAAGTGTAAAAATGAACACTAAGGAGCACATTTTTAGGCATCTGTTTATTTGGGCTTTAAAAAGTTATGTGTGGTGCAACCCTAGCACAGACCTCGATTAATATCATCCGTAAAGAAAAATGGTGCAGTGGCAACATCATGCCATGTTCATTGTCATGTTCATCTTTGGAACTGGGTTTCTTTTTAAAACTGAAGAGATAATGGTGTTGCAAAATACAGGAGGTCCTGCCAGAAAACTAAGCTTAAGTGGGTAACCTTTCACGTTTTAGTAGGACAGTGTGTCTAAACATAAGGACGGCACATGAATGATTATAACAGAAAACAGCTGAATGGTTTACAGTGGCTAAGTCTGGATGGATGGATCCATGTATGAATGGATATTGGCATTGTGCATCTTATAAGGTGCAGCATAAATAAGTAGATTTATATATATTGTTGTTGGTCTTTCGGCTGCTTCCGGCAAGTGGTCGCCCCAGCGGACTATCCGGTCCGCAAATACAAGCTTGGCACAGGTTTGTACACTCGATGCCCTTCCTGACTCAATCCTCCCATTTTATCTAGCCTTGGGACCGGCACTGCATCCAGTGGCTGGGAAACACCACTATACAGTACCACTGAGGGGGGTCAGCTGACCTCGTTTGAAGGGTACCCGGGAAGACGTCGGGGGGAGGACAACGCTACGTGGTGTTTACTGTGATTTTCCGAAATTAGGATTATTCACCATTGGGTCAAAGATGTGGGCCTGAACCTAATGATGTTGTTTGCTCTGTGAAGGCATTTATTGTGGTGAAGGTGCCTGCTAATTTGTGACAACCGGAAATCCACAATGAGCTCTTTCGTTTTATTGGCTGGTTGTTGATGGCTACAAATCTTTTCTCTGTAGGCCAACTCCTCATTATCGTATCATCGAAATACTTGATGATCATGTTGGAATTATGCAGAGACATACAGTCATGGATAAACATAGTAGAGCAATGGACTCGGGACACAACCCTGTGGAACGCCAGTGTTCAGTATGAGGGTAGAGGACACGTGATTACCAATCCTAACAGACTGGTCTTTATCAGTTAGAAAGTCCAGAATCCAGCTGCAAATTGAAGGAATCAGGCCATGGAGATTGGGGTTTAGTGTAGTGGGTATGGATTAATTAATTATTATTATTATTATTATTTACTACTACATTTTGGGCTAATGTGTATTGTTTATGCAAGCTGAACAGATTAGGAACACCAGATGGCGCTGTATGACAGACAAACACCTATGACTTGAAACAGAATTTATCTTCCAGTATTTCCCTCTAATAGTTTAGAGGAAAGTTTAATGTGATAAACATGAAATGAATACTAAATATCTAAGTAAAGAAACAATTAATAGTTCATAAATATTTAATTTTACATATTACAGTATTGATATAGACAAGCTTTATAGAATACAGCTATATAAATAACATTTGTACTTTGGAAGCCATGTGTAATATTCATCAGTCTAACTCACCCAGTGCCTTAATGCACAAATAACGTGTCTGTGTCTTTGTGTCCAGGTGTCTCAGAGCATCCAGAGTTTGACTCAGTTGCTTTATAGTTTGCAGGTAATATCATCTCTCTCGCTCTCTCTCTCTTAGTGACTCAAAGTTTGCTTGTGCATTCTTTTTTTGTTTACCCTACACACATATGTCTTACGATCCTTGTGAAGACCTTCCACTAACATAATTACTAATGCAGATAATTAATGCTTTGCTTAAATCCAACCCTAACCTTAACCAAAATAAAGCATTTTTAGATCTTTTTTTCTCTTGTTGTTCCCTTTTTTGTTTTAAATAAAAGCTGGTGTTTTTGGTGAAAAGGTTTTTCTTGTGGGGACCCGCCAAATGTCCCAACAACATCAAACAACTGTCAGGAATTTCTGTCCCTGTGGGGACATTTGGTTTCCACGAAGATATAAACACACACACACACACACACACACACACACACACACACACTTTAACATATTCCATAACATTATTCTTATGAAAAAGTAAGCTTATCATTAACATAAACAATTTAAACACATGATGTAGGATTACAGTTCTGCGCAAAAGTCTATAAAAATTTTTACACTTTAATCTTTAGGCACTTTGCAGCCTGTTGCTGTAAAACATTTGGTCCAATTTCTTTTATTTAATCGACCTAATTTAATGAAGAAATGGGGGTAGCTCTAGACTTTTGCACAGTACAGTATGATAATTTTTAAATTCTATACCAACAAAACTTGTATTATGTTGCTTCTCCATGCAGCTTTACTTAAACATAGCTCGTCTCTCTATTGATCCCAAATTCTGTGAAATTTGGCAATAAGATGGCATGATCATTGATCGATGTACGTTTAAGGGAATTTAAACACAGTGAAGTCTTTTTCCCCCCATACAGTAGGTGTGGAGATCAATAATGTTTGCACATTAAACGTTTATGTTTTTTGTTTACATTTTAGGGTTAATACTGTTTGTTCATTCCAGGCTGTGGTCACCATCCAGGATAGCCGCTATGAAGTTCGTCGTCTCCTTCTCCTCCTCCTCTCAAATTCTGCACACCAGCGGCTTTCCCAGGGTTCCCTGCAGGAGCAGGAACGGCAGCGTGAGGCAGAGCGTCGGCGACAGGAGCTGGCACGGGCGGCCCGGGACCGGCAGCTGTGGGCTCGTGAGTGCCAGTCGCAGCAGCAGCGTTACGAAGAGCGGGAGAGCAGGTTGGCAGATCGGGAGCAGCAATGCCATGAGGAGGCCCAGAGACTGCAGCGCCAACGTGAGGAGCTGGAAGAGCAGCAGCAGGAGTACCAGCAGAGCTTGGAAAGGCTGAGGGAAGGCCAGCGGAGTGTGGAGAGAGAAAGGGAAAAGCTGGAAATGCAGCAGAAGATGATGGAACGATGGAAGCATGAACGCCAACCCAGTTTGCCTGTGACGAGTATGGAGGGTCAACAAGGGTCAGGAGATGGAACCAAAGTATGTAATAGTGTGTGTGTAACTTTTGTAGTAGGTCTGTGCATCCTTCGTTTATTGCAACTGTTAGGATGGTCGCTACGTAGGTGTGTGTGTAAGATTTGTTACAGTACTAAATTTTGACTACAAGTGTAGTATTGAGATTCTCAATGCAAAAAAAGGATACTTGGTTGATAAATACTGAACCTTAAGTAAGTTATTCAAACAGGATGTTTTTAATATAACGCTCTCGTACAGGTGTTGGTTACAGTGTTTTATGTGTTTAACACAACAGAATTTGAATTCAGTTTTGAATAGCACTGCCCCTATCCCAGTTTTTGAGCTCAGCTTTTCCATAACATTTCTTTTCCTTTCCAATGTCTGTGTGCCACCCATGCAAGTCAGAATAGAATGCGCAGTTGGATTCATCTCTAAATATTACATGTTATCAGACTCATGTGGTTTATGTATTAGTTATGATTGCCGCCTCAACTTCCCTGCTGCTCAGTTTTCATGTTATTTTACACAGTCCAAATCAGTAGATGGTGCTATGCAATTACTTGGTTTGCGATCCACCTATAAAAAGAGTACATATGCATTATCCAGTAATGCGAGTTTGTTTAAAGTTCTAGCCTCAGTGTAGTAATACTCAAGACCACCTTTTTTAAGTGGACCCAGGCCTGGTTTGTCAGGTAAGATGCACAGTGTTTACACTAGTCAAAAGAACTGGGCTTTTGGGTAAAACATACTCTGTCTCTCTCTCTCTCTCTCTCTCTCTCTCTCTCTCTCTCTCTGCTCTTTCTCTCTCTGTCTCTCTCAGAATATGTGTATTTGAAAGGATTTGCCTTCAGCATGTATTTGAGCTTTTTTTTCATTATTCTATTTTTCTTTTCCCTGTTGCCAAAACACTCCAAGTAGTCATGTATAAGGAAATATTTCCCTAAACCATCTCTCATCTCTCTTTGAAGCTGGGATCAACCTGTCACTGAACTATTTAGGGTGGAGGGCCTCTGAGCTACTTTTGGTCTGTCTCTCACTCCATCCTTTTTAATGATTCATTGTTCTTTACAGGTAATCTTGAATCTTCTTCAATCTTGTATCTATCGCTTTCTAGCAGTCTTTCTATGAAAGTCAATGAGCGTATTTATGTACACTGTCTCTCAGTCCATCCATTTTATGTGCCCAATGTGTCTACTATTATATTTCAATCTATCTTTCTCTATCTCTGCTTTTCCTTTGGTTGTTAGTATCAGATGGGCTGTATTGACTGAGCAAGACCCAGCAATCCCTTTTAATACACTCCATAATGGTTGGAAAAGCAGCTGTGCCAACTCTGCAGTACTTTTACCCCTGTGCCTTTTCTTTCTAGTTCACTCAAGTCAGGCATACAGGGTCAGTGGCTGGGAAATAATTTCTTTCCTTCGCCAAACTGAAGAGGCAGGACTGCGGTAAAATGTCTATCTTTCAATTTGTCTCATTCAATCTCTCTTACACACAGAGACACACTGTGATTCATTATCTGGGATAACGTGAGCAATTCAAGGCTCATCTGTCTTCATGCTTGACTGCTGACTGCACTAATAAACAGATTATTGATTGATGACAAAAAGAAAGTTTGCCAAATAAAAGCTAGGACAAAGTAATTAAACACAGTGCTTTATGCATCACCCTTCCTGCAAATATAGATGCAGTTCAGTGATTTATGTGGAAGGAACTAAATAATACAGAAGGGTTGAGAGAAAGAGGTTATAGGAAAAATAGTCAAAAACAGCCTTTATAGAAACAATGCAATTTTCATTAGGGTAGTCCTATGGCACTGTAGGTAATATTGATGCCTCATGTCTCCAGGATCTGGGGTTTGGGGGTTGGAGTTGGGGTAATGTACAGTATGTGCAGTCTCTGATGGAAAATTAAAGTAAAAAACACCCCGACATGGTGCCTCAGTTGGTTCTTTGATTATGATGATTATGGTGTTAATCTTCTTCTTCTTTGTCTTTCGGGGGTCGCCACAGCGAATCATCTGCCTCCATCTAACCCTATCCTCTGCATCCTCTTCTCTCACACCAACTAACTTCA
>JAQMYG010000017.1:12280463-12298290 GCA_030014215.1 Clariallabes teugelsi
GACACAACCCTCTGCATTTATCCAGACTTGGGACTGGCACAAGAAGACACTGGATTGCGCCCCCCCATGGTTGCATGATTATGGTGTTAATAAGACAGGCAATAAGACATGGTGACTTTGAAGGCGATTATATATTATTTACATAATTTTTATCCTCATGATTGCAGTTATTGTTTCCTCTAAACAGAAATATGGACCCAAACCAGGCCAGGAAAATGTCTCTAACACCCGATCATTTATTTTTTATTTTTTTTCTGTGTGACTTAGTCATTCTCTGGCTTTTAAACTGCTTGTTGCTGGGATGATGAGAGAATTTCTTTAATCTCAGGGAACTTGACAGTTATAATTTTTTCCCCATAGATTCTATTAAAGGAACTGGACAAACCCTCCATGACATCATTAATAGGTTTTCTGAAGAGCGGTTTTGAAGTCGTGTTTGGACTGTGTGAGCTTTAGTCTTTGCCATCTTTACAGGACCCGACGCTATCTAAACCCCTTTTAATTAATTAATGGGCAAATGGGTGAAACAAATGGAACCTGGGTGTTGGTTGGAACATTACCTCAATTACCACAATCTAGCTAGCTTACAGTAGCTTTAGCTTAGCTAAAATGGTGGCTGACATTAATTTAAATGCTAACATTACTTTGTATTTGCTTGGACTCTGTCGTTCATACCCTACACATCGACCCATGCATTTCCTGCAGTAAGTTAAACCACATTGATTCTATTTGATGCATAGCAGACAGCTAGTGGTTTAATGCAGTGTCATTCACGCCTCTACAGTAATTATAATAGTTTTATGACTGAATGTAATTTTAACTGATGAGTTGCATAAAAATTCACCCCTGTACAGTTGTCATGAATGGGGAAATCTAGCTATGGAGACCACGAATGTTTTTTCGTACCAGGCTGTAAATGTTTCTGTTGTAACAATCTGCATTTTAACATGGGGCTCTGGGGATTGACTCACGTTTGGAGACAGCATTCAAGGAACTGCACCTTTTGGCACACCTATGATGGACTTATCTTTAAGAATGGCAGGTTGCCCTTTTGTTTTTTGTTTTTGTTTTTTTTACAAATGAAAAGAGACGTAGATGACATTTTGTTGCTAATCCAGTGTTTTCTCTGTAATCTGTTGTTTTTGTGTGGAATCTGCAAAAATTTAAGATTCCAAGGTTCATTCAAGGTGTGCTTTCGGTTTGGCCTATACACAGTGCACAAAATTCAATATGGTTACTGTGGGAGTGTAGAAGTTGCCAAGCCTAAAATATTATGCAGTATAATGTTTAGCATTTAAATTAAAAACGTATAAAAAGTAATAATTAACGTTAATACCATGCCATTCTAAAGTGCATCGTACTAACCTGTTGCATTTTCTTTTTTTTTTTTTAAAGAGCTTCCATCATGGTGATAACAGTGGCTTGGATGAGGATAGAGATGGGGGTACAAACATTTTTGTAAACGAAGCAGCTTTTCTGGATTCATCTATGAACAACCGACATCTTCATCACTACCAGCATCATTATGAGTATAACACTCACCTGCATTCTGGCTATGCGAATTTCCCCAGTGCCCAGAACAGTCTGAATTCTCTGCTGGCTTTGTCCAATCATACACACCCTGCCATCGGCATACAAGATGAGCTGTGGACCGAAGGTATGTACCAAGTAACATAAATATAAATAATCTCTCTCTCTCTCTCTCTATCAGTGTTATTATTTTAGAGGTGTCACAAGACAATGTAAAGTTGAATTGTTCATTACGAGATGTTTAATGTAAAACACAATTGTTTAGCTTATAGTATATAAGGGTTAATATTTATTTAAAATTAACAAAGCCAAAAATGTAAAAAGTTGCTACATCATAACTTTGTCTTCAATTAAGATAAGCTACAAGAGTTACATAAAAACAAACGTGCATCTCCTAAGCAATATAGGTGAATGACTAGTATAACTCTTTAAACCCAACAATGGCTTTAGTAAGTGATGTGGCAATAACTGGATTCTCCTGTAACTGGTGTATGAAGGCACTTGTGCTTCCTGGTAAGTACTGTAGTAAAACTGATGGGCATTGAGTAGAGGACCAAAATATTACACACCTGTCGAATCACACGCCTCTGTTTTATGTTAGTTGTGTGGAACTAAACGCCACACAAAACACACTACAAAAAGTAATCTCTTACAATATCTTCCAAAAAGTAACACACTACAAAAAGTAATATCTTAGCAAGTGAAAATATCTTGAATCAAAATGATTATAACAAACCAAATATAAGATAATTAAGCATATTTTTAAACATATTTTACTAATTGTTACAGTAAATTTCTTGTTTTTGTTTCGCTAATTTTAAGTGTTTATTTCTTAAAAGAAGCAAAATTATCTGCCAATAGGATAAAAAAAAACTTTAAAAGTCTAGAAATAAGCATAATGATCTTATATTTGGTTTTTAATCACATATTAAAAAATATGAAATAAATTTGACTAGACTCAAGCTATTTTCACTTGCTAAGGAAAGGAAGTGTAAGGCACATATTTGGGTGACATTTGTCATTATATCGAAAAAATGGGTTGAATCTTGTATTGAATTTTGAATTTTATGTGTTGTAGCACTCCTAAAATGCATATAAATATAGAGTACACACATGCCTATATACTCATAAAATATCATTATTTGTGTTTGCATGTGTGAGAAATTGATGCTTTCAAAACATTATAGTTAACTAATTTATAGTGATTCAATAAGCAGGTCAATTTATAATGGACCATGACATTTTAACGTCTACAATACCACCTGACTGTGTGGATGGGAGACAGACATATATTAAGTGAGGAAAAACAGTAAATATTGAGCGATTCTTTTTAAAAAAAATTATTATTATTATTATTATTATTATTATTATTAGAAGAAGAAGAATTTCTAAGCATTGGTATCTTACTTTGCCCAGAACCTTTCACTGTGGCTCGAGTGTCCTTTTTATGATGTTAATATATCTACTGACAAAATCCACCCCCATCTCTATTTTTCTCTCTCACACACATACACACATTTACACAGACTCACTATCCATCATGGAAATCAATCAGCCTTCTATTGACCGGCAGGTCGGCGGTGGTGTGTGAATCATGGTGAGTGCACGACGGGAGACTGATTGGCACATCGATCTGAAAAATCCTTACCAACCTCATTACACGCTAACTTGTTATCTGCCTCTCTCACAGACATCCGAAAGACAGAGAGCGAGAGATGTAGGGACATATTAATCTCATTTTCCATATAAAAAGTCCTGAACATCTTTTGGTGTACTCACAGATACACTAACACCAGCATGTTGCTCCTATGCCCACATACACACACTGTATTGGTAGAAGTATGGACACCTGATCATTACATTCATGTTCTTACAGTACAAGAAGTGTTGGAAGCACAGAGTTAGAATATCTTTGTTTGCTGTAGCATTACAGTTATTTTCTTATTGGAACTAAGACACCCAAAGCTGTTCCAGTATGACAGTGCGCCTGTGCAGAAAGAAAGCTCCATAAGCACATGGCTAGTCCTGACCTTAACCTCACTGAACACCTTTGGGATCAAATTGAGCTCTGACTGCACCTCAGGCCTCCTCATCTGACATCAGTGTCTGACCTCGCTAATTCTCTTGTGGCTGAATAGACAAATCCCTCAGCCATGCACCAAAAATCTAGTGCAAAGATGATGGTCATATACTTTTGGCTATATACTCTATCTGCCACGTTTGTGAGTATATACTGTAATCTACCTGTACTTGTTCAATTAAAGCGTCTATTTATTTTAGACTAAACTGACTACAGTAAGTAAGCCCTTTCTGATCTTATGATGAAAGGTAAGGTTAAAAGCTAACTCTGCGCATTGCCTCTATATATTGATTGTCTGATTAACCTTAATTACATATTGACAGACTGATGTAGTAGGTGATAGTACCTGTGGCATGACAGGTATATGCCATGAGCTACAGAATCTACTCCTACTAATTTGCAAGTATCCACTGTTAAGCTCTGTATATATTTCTGCTCAATATTTACCTATGTTTGTGAAAAATATGTACCAAAAGTAGACCAAAAATGCGTAAGCATGAACAATCAGCCAAGGTTGGAAAATTGTCTCTCTTTCTAGCTGAGAGGGAAGGCATAATCTCTTCTACCATCAGTCACAGTGACTCTAGCCAGTCACGAGTCCTCTTCTAAGTGTGTTATGCTGTTCTTTTATGCAAAATGTGCTGCAGTAAAAAAAAAAAAAAAAAGGTGAAATTGACAAGTTTTGCCTTGAAAGGAACACATTAGCATTCACCCAAAAAAAACAAAGACTTAAAAGCTTTTGATTTTAATAATTAGTGTAGTGATTGATATGGGTACTGTAGCTGGCAGCAAACCTTTTAACCCCAACCAACAACCATCTCAGAAAACATATTGTGAAAAAGATGTTGCTGTGTATCAGAAGGGACAAATCATTGACCTGCATCAAGAAAACCGCTAAGGAGATTGTCAAAACGACAAGAATTGACTTGAAGGATAGCGGTGAACCGCACAGATGAAATGTGATCGGAAAAAATCTCGAACCTGGAAAGGAGATCACTTAAACGCTTTGTAGCGCTTTGTTTTGCATTGCAAAAAATCTGACAGTAGAAATCACATCTATGTTTAATAGTGAAACTAAGATGTTTTACATGCACAATGCAACAAGAACTCACAGGTTTGGGACTAAACAGCTGTGTGGCCATAGAATCACCACTTGTTAATGAGGGACAATCTGGAGAAAAGGTACTTCATGTGGTCTGATGAGTCCGGATTTGCCTAGGCACTTTGTGCATGTCAAACAAAATGTGTAACACAAGAAGAAATCAGTGCTAAATCGAGATCTGTGCAGGAGCATACTGCGGTGTCAGTTACCTTCAGATAACACCACAACCACAAGGGATAGCGTGCATCTCCTTTGTACATATTTTATACAAAAAGTAAAGAGTACAATACATATGAAATGCAACTCGACATGCTACCAGTTTGCTGCTAGCTAACTTGTTTGCCTGTTTTTTGGTGTGAGATGTAATAGGTCAACTAGAAAAAGGTCAGATACAAGCTGAAAGTGGGCATACTGTCGCATATTGTAGTAGAGCCAGACATATTTTTGTCAATAGACGATTCCCTTGCTGTGCTTGTATACTAGGACAAGTCCAATTATTTTAAGGTATGTGGCTATTAAGGTATAACCGTAGCTGAACATTTAATTGTACTAAGTTTTATGGTCTGTGGTTGCTTCAGTTGATCAGGTCTAGGCTCAGCAACATTATGTGGCAATAAAAAAAAAAGTCAGCTGATTACCTGAATGTACTGAATGACCAGGTTATCACATCAGGTTTTTTTTTTTCCATTCCTGGAGGCACATATCGTATACCAGATGGACAATGCCAGGATTCTTGGCCACAAATCGTGATAGTGGTTCTGGGACCATGAGGAATCATTTTCATTCACGAATTGGCCACCACAGTGTTCTGACCTTAACTCTATTGAAAGTCTTTGGGTTGTGCTGGAGAAGACTGTATGGTGTATATCAACTCTCCTGCCAAAAATTCAAGATCTCGCTTCAGTTGATCAGGTCTAGGCTCAGCAACATTATGTGGCAATAAAATGAAGTCAGCTGATTACCTGAATGTACTGAATGACCAGGTTATCACATCAGGGATTTTTTATTTTTTTTCATTCCTGGAGGCACAGACATATTCCAGATGGACAATGCCAGGATTCCTTGGGCACAAAAATGATGCAGCTCTGGATGGAAAAAAAAGTTGTCAATTTGCCAAAGATTGTCAAAACATTGCTCGAGTGAATACACACTGTAGACCAATGTTAACATGGATCTTGGAGGACTCCAAAGTTTGTCTGTTAATTTTTCAGCTGAAATACCACCGAGATCATGCATTCTGGCATGCTTGATCTTACTTACATTTTACTACTGTTCCAAACAAGCTGTTTTAGTGTCTGTAGCTTTAAACGTGAGCAAGTCACTGGCACTTTACGGCTGTGGAGTTATCGCTATGTTATAATGATGCTAGATAAACATGTCAAGTTACCACCATCTAACATACTACTGCTTTATAGAGTTTTGGCATGCAGTATAATGTAAGGCAGAATTAACATCAATTTGCTTTTTTTTTTTAAGTTTAACAGGCTAAACAAAAAGACTTCCACTGTGTCTTTACTTCCTCAGAGGATGGGAGTAAAAGAAGACTTTTGTGTTCTCTTGCACATCTTGTGTTCTGGTGCACATACTGTATCTATGACGTTCACGCAAATCACAATGGTTTAAAGTAAAGCAGGTCTTTTAGGTACTCCTGGGGGGCGATGAGCACTGAGACAGAGGAAGATTATTTCTTTTTTGAAAGAAAAGATTTTGTGAGTGAAAATCAGGTTTCTAAAAAAGGTAAAAAGGAAAGGGGTTGTCTTTTCTAAATTTTTTGTGACTAAAAAAAAAATAAATTTTTTTTTTTTTTTTTTTTTTTTTTTTTTTTTTCTTATCAAACATTTGATGTATTACATTTATTTATTTATTTATTTTAAACAAAGTTTCCTGCTCATGTCACTTTAGGGGCTCCCTACATGATACTTTTTGATACTTGATTTATATATATATATATATATATATATATATATAAAATGTTTTTTTGTTATTTTTATCACATGATCAAATTATTCACATTTGGTGAAACACAGCTTCTCATGTTTCTCAAATGTGGTTAACACTGATTTTTATATTACTTATAAAACCTTAGTCACATGTGTGAAAAACATGGTCATGTGAAATGTGCGATTTTTTATTTTTTATTTTTTCCCCCCATAAGGGTTATTAGAGAAGTACAGGTGAGAGATTTTTAAAAGAAAAGTAGTGATAAAACCATGTCCTCAAATCTCAGGTCTTAAAATAAATGAATGAATAAATAAATAAATAAATATCATAACATAAAAGTAACTAGGTTTTTTCATTGTTGAGGGTTTTATTATTATTTTTTGTTTTTTGCAGCTGCACCGTGACCAATGATCTTACCACTAGCATTGTATTTGTGTATTTCATAAAACATTCAAGATGGTTTGCTGACTAGGTCAAATGTGTTAATATTAAGGAGTGATCTTTAGCGATTAACTGACTGGGTACACAATTGTGAAACATCTTATGAGCAAGAGACTTCTTCCCACGCCTCAAACACAACGTGCATCCTGCAGTCTCACTGTTGAATACAGCTGGAACACCACCTTGCTTCGATACTGCAATTGTCAAGATAATTGGAACACTTTGTTTGTCCAGCTTAACTTTAAATACTTTACTCTATCTGTAGTTCTGTTCAGAAGTCAAGGCCACAATTATGACCTTCTAGTTGTGTTGCTTGCTATTGTGTGAAAAATTGTGGTAGACCAATTAGATGTCAGCACAGGAATCTTTTGTAATCCAGAGAAGAAAACACAGACATGGGTAGACAGGCAGAGGTGGAAAAACCAGAACAGAAGAAGCTATAGGTTATATTCTTGCAGAAAAAGACTTTACAAACGAATGCAGAGTGTGTGTGTGTGTGTGTGTGTGTGTGTGCGCAGTGGATGAGTCCTTAAACAGAGATAAATATGTGGTGATTAGATTTTAAACAACATTAGGTTTAAGCGCAGGTGGGAAGGGCATGACACTATTACATTTGCATTAACTCACATACCGCAGTGAGAACGGACTGTCACTGCTCTCATGAAGGCAATTTGGGCGGATAAATTATCTTATTATTTAAAAGAGTGATTTACCTTCATTAGGCCTGATGTGTTTAAAATGTTTATTTCAGCTGCCTATATAAGCATTAAAGCACTAACTCTTGAGCTTTTGAATATCAACCTTCTTAATAGATCATTTCAGTGCATATGAACATTTAATCTTTTGCAAAGTTATTTTTGATTATAATGTATTATTGTTTTTTTTAAATTAAAGACTGCAGTTTGACATTTCTGATGTTCTTCGCAGACGTTAGTCCAGCAATCCATACTGCCAGGACAGCAGGGGCGGTGGGGCCAGGGATGTATCAAGGTGATGCCCTCTTGATGCCACAGGCTTATGTTGCCATGGAAACCGAGAACCAAGATCCCGATGGAGAGGAGAAAATTGTGTATCTCTAAATCCTTTTTGTTCAGTGTGCACACCTATATCAACTCAAACAATAGAAACCGTTAAAGAGCAGAAGTAGGGAAGCAATACTTTACTTCGGTTGGGAAATTGCACTGATGCTGTAGACACAAATATCACGAGAGTGTTACATTTTTACATCACGATGGTTTTGATTCATGTTTTGTTGCTGCCTTTCAGCTACCAATTGTTTGACATTTGCACTATTTCAATACTCATGAAATCCAGATCAAAAGGCAGTTGGGACTCTTTGGTGTATAATTATAAGGAACCGGTAACAATGATTCACACTTGCTTAGTTTTTCTATGAACGAGCTGTAACAAAACCCCTTTCACTGTTTATTAAGCAACATACTGTAAGAATCATATTTTCCCTAAAATCCTCTCACATTGACATTTTTGTTCCGGTCCAGTTTAGAGATGGACCATTTGAACATTGTTTTCATTTCAAACCTGTTTTACTGCCCCATGACCAACAGGCAACTCCAGACTCCAGACTGCCAGGGATAGAGTTGATACACATAACTGTTTAGATTTTATTTCACACAAAATATTCTCAGTTTATTTTGATGGAAGGTGGAGATGCCACATCGGCATGTCTTACCAAACAGGAGAATCGAGACAAGAGATTATAATGTTAGATGGAAGGAAGACGGTGGATCTTCTAATGTTTCAGTAATAATGGCAGTTTCAGAACTGTCAGATCATTCCAGATTCACATGATTGTGGTGAGTGCTAACTCATACACTGAACAGCATACTTTTATGCAAAACACAAACATTGTCAGGCCTAAGACTCTCATTCCTCATAATTTTCAGATTTGTTTTCTCCGACCTTCAAATATGACCTGGTATTTGCTAAATGCTTCAAAATGAATGAATAACAATCTGGTGTTTTAAACCGTTAAATCATAACTCATAATTCAAAGATTCCCAGACCTTTTCCCCCTGTGGTAGGTGTGTGTGTGTGTGTGTAAGACAGAGAGACATAAGTGTCATACCGCCTACTCAGTTTTGACTACTCAACTTGCTTATCTCTCACTCACACACACACCAACCACTCATTCTGTACTGGCCGAGGCTTACTTACCATAGCTGTCTATTTTGAAACTAGACACTTTATTAACTTAATATTTGCAGTGGATATGAAGTCCTGCTGTATGTAAAGCATTTCAGTAATGTTTCTTAGAAACCTATGTCAATAATCTAAAAAAAAGAAAATTGTTTTGTGAATAATTTTATGTATTGACATGTCATGTAGCCATGATTTGTGACAGTTACCAAATTTCATAATGTAATAGCATCATTTCAGATTCAGCCTCCACACCCATCTATCTAATATGCTGTAATGCTGTAATCCTGTAACAAATCCTGCACCAAGACATTTACATTCAGGTGTGATGGAACAAATCTTTGGGTAATGCTCAGAGCTCAAGTACTTTGAAAGTTGCAGTTTTAGGGGTAACTGGGGCCAACAAATTCAACATTAATTCATAATATGTTGGGATTAAAATGACTGAACAAATGTAGTACTGTGGTACACGGTTGCATGACAAACCATAGAGCTCCATAATTTAGTTTTTCCCCCTGTAGATTTATTTGCTTAAATCTTTCTAGATTTGCTTAAATTGGTTTCAAAAATATTAATGCACCTCTTTTTTTTTTTTTTTTTTAAACAAATGCACTGGGAAAAGCACCTTGTTTTTTTTGTATGTTTGTAAAAAGAAAATTCTTTGTGTGCTAGCTTTGTATTTGCAGCTCTGTACTCCATAGGAAATACTCACTTAGGGTTATTTGTGCTTTGTGGGTTTTTACATGCTTTCGGCCATTAGACTTAACAATGTTATGTTCGTCAACCTCTAATAAACTTCTAAGTATTTTTTTGTTGTTGTTGTTTTGTAAAATTACAAAAATTCTTATGTTTAAAATAAACAGTGTAACCTGAACATTTTAACACAGTGGCGGATTGTAACATAACGGTCCATGAAGTGTTTTACTGAATTTCAGTAAAATGTGTAATAACAGATTCTGTAAATTGTCCATTCATATGCCCAATTTGATTACTGTTTTTTTTTTCTTTTTTCGTAAATTTAATTTATTGTTTTTATGTATTCTGTGTAGTATATATGATATGATGTACATATGAACGTTTTTTTGTACAATTGTCTGTACAAATTACTCTTTGTAATTTATCACACTTATTATATACATTATCACAGTCTGCTACAGAAATAGTGATGTTTAGAAATTTCAAAATCGTTAAATAAAGATTATTCTGGTTGGTTTTGATCTTTTGCCAGTTTGATGGTTAAACTGGAAATGGAGTTCAGTCTGTTGGCAGAAAAATCATACTTAAGCACAGAGACTCGTGATTTTAAGTATGAAGAAGAATCCAGGATTAACTTGTGTAACTTCAGTAAATCGTGTAGAGGGAAAAATGCATTTTAGATTTAAAAAAGAATAAAAAAAATTGTAGGTGGTGATACAAGTTCATCTTAAAAAGTTTGCAAAGCATAACATTTTATGTGTTTCCAAAAGGTATAAAAGAGTTATTTTTCTTCCTTTTCCATTCCTCACTTCACTGTTGCCATAGAAACAACCAGTAGTGTTAACAGAGAGGTCATTATTGTAAGATACAAAGGTACTGTATTTAACACAAATTATTTGAAAAATTGCATTACAGTTTATAATTGTGCTAATTAAACCTGATGTTTGTACACATTTGGGATTTGTACGCATGTTTCTAGGTGAAGATTGTTTCTTGCACATCGTTGACCATATTTTACTTCCTTCCTCAGTTAAACAAGAACATTTCATGACCTCTGATATGTTACTTGGGAGTGGTGCTGGAGTGTGTATTCAGTCCTGTTTTTTCAAGTCCAACTTAAATTTAAATATCTTCTTATATAGGTTGTCTTTTTGTAGTTCAATCTATTAGTGAGAGTTATGCAGCTCTCATGAATTTTAAAATGCACACAGGTATAGATCACGGTTGGGTCACTTTTACACACAATAACACTAATGTATTATTAAAAAACAGAAAAAGATCCCATTATTTTCGTATTGTGAATAACTAAAAGCGTCATTTACAGCCCCAGTAAATGTGCTCTCTTGTGATTTAGTGACCTCTGAAGGTTAGAGTAAGCCAGGGGCAATGCAACACTAGATGACTGCATACATTTGTGCCCTAATGACACTGACATTCTGGCACACGTTAGAATCCATCACCAAAGCACTAGTAAATTCTACATCCTGATTGGTCAGAAAGTGCATTTTCAATAACAGCATTTTACGTCACCCCTCTGGCAAGATCAGTGTTTTATTCACAGTTACCTCTGCTACTGTATTAAATAAAACTTTACATATCTGCTGTCCTGGAAGCAGCAGTTTGATCCTGTTTCTACTGTAATTAAAGTGAGCCTCTACCATGCAATCTGAAAATTTACCAGTTTCCCTTGATTCGTAAATTCTTTGGAATCCCTTCCATTCTCTAGCTTTTGAGCGGTCTGCCTCGAGGTAGAATTGTGAATATTATACTAAATAAAAAATAATAATAAAACTAGGTCCAGTAAAATGTGTAGTTTCATGGTAAAGTGCATATATTATGATTAGGGCACATTAAAAAAAAAAAAAAAAAAAAAAAATAGTAATCTGAAATAATGTTTCTTTTCTCTATTTAAACCAAATTTCTTGATTAAATAAATCACCTGATTCATATTTTGAATGAGTCCTACTGAGGATTAAATGTACACAGCATTCGGGTCTTGTGGATTATGAAAACAAATTACCAAAATCTCCAACAATTACTTTTTTAGCCTCATGAAATAATCTAGTTTGAAGCAAAGTCTGAAATTCTGAAAAGGTCATTGCTCATCATCTGCAAGAAATTTCTTGTTTTATGGCTACATTCATTATGTTATTAAATGTTTTTTTTATTATTATTTTTTTTTTAAGTTATGTGTAACTGTGACGCCTCCCCACAGTCCACACTAAAACAAAACGATGTTCTTCCAGCACCAGTTTTCTACGTAAATGGAAAAAGCAAAGGGCCACATAAAGCATGTGAGCAAACACTCCAAGACCGTATAAATACTAAAATGAAACCGGAGGCACAGAACCAACAAGTACACAGTTCTATTTAGAATAAAGTGCAAAAGGATATTGCAATATACACTGCGCAGCTAAAAAACATTCTTGTATGAGCATGATTCCTCATGTTCCCAGTTCTGAAATATGTCAGTGTTATCAAGTAAACAAATCTGTTTTTATGATAGCTAAGTCATTTAGTAAATGCAGATAGTCAGCTGACTTCATTTTATTGCTGCTGTGCTTTGCTTGCTGTGGAGCAGAATATCAGTTAAGGTTCTTTGCCAGGTGAACACTATGGAATTTGGCACTCTTAATGATCTCCACTGAGGAGCTGTCTATGTTTGAGTGGTCTCATTGAGAGATCTCATGTCAATAACCATCTCTTTAGTATGCTTACCTGCCATTCTTCTTGATGTGACCTTGTGTCATGTCATTGACATGATTTGGTCATGAGCAGCAGCCAATTAAGCACTTGGACCCCAGAACCATGTGCTCAGTGTGGTGGTCCTGAAAATGCTGTTCCTGATCCATATTGACTCAGGTCCTCGGGTCATACAGAGCAGGATCCCAGCGCAATGGAAGGCTCAGCTTTTCAGTAATCTAAGAAGGAATGATTATGTTGAATTTTGAACTGAAGTCTATTAATAGTATTTGAACATAGATGTCCTTTTTGTCCAGGTGGGTGAGTGCCAGATGGAGGATGGTGGCAATGGCATTGTCTGTTAAATAGAACCATACTGTATGTGAATTGGCGATGGTCCAGTAATCGGGCAGCAGGAAGCTGGTGATTTTTTTTTTTTTGTGCCTTATGACGAGCCTCTCAAAGCACCTCATGATGGTGGTCTCCTTCATCACCACTTCTCTTTGCCCCTCAAACAGAGCATAAAAATTGTTCTGTCAACCTGGAAGTTAGGCATCACTGTCAAATGAAGTGCTGGTGTCCTGTTGTTGGTGATGAATTGGATACCCTTCCACTTGCTCCATCTGTTGCTGCCTTCCTGGAAGTGACTGTGGTCAGAACTTTTTGATTTTTGTCAGATTTTGACAGTGCGCCCACACTCACAATGACTAGTCTGCTGGAGTCGCATGTAGATGGGAAAGCAAGCCAGTTTTAGGCTGGCACAGATCCCTTCTTACTTGACATGCTTTCCCCGCCTCACACATCATGTTTGATGCCCTCTTCCCTGGACATCAGCATGAGACGACAATTTTGAAGGTTGTTTGTTCTGTTATATACTGTAATGTAGAAAACTTTAATGTAGCAGTGATATTTGTTTCAATTCAACCTTGGCCATTGCGCAAAGCACATGTACAAAGACAATGAAAAGCAGTTAGCATGTAGCCAGAAGGGCATACAGTAAGTGGCCTATTTTCCATAAAACAAACACAGTAAAATATGGTTCTGGGGGTCATCAGTGCAGGTGTGTAAATAGGATAGAAACACTCATGGGCAGTGGTGGCTCAGTGGTACGTTTCTCACCACGAAAGGCCCGGGTTCAGTTCTCACCCAATGCCCAATCCCCAGTCACTGGATGCAGTGCCGGTTCCAAGCCCGGTTAAAATGGGATGGTTGCATCAGTAGGTGCATCCGATGTAAAAAAAAAAAATTTTTAAAAAACTGTGCCAAGTTGTTGTGCGGATTTTATCTTCTGCTGTGTCGACCCCTCAATGGGAACAGCCGAAAGACCAACAACACCACTACCAGTCAAAAGTTTCAATACCTTTTCTAATCTTTCCTGATGTTCATGTCCTAAAATAATGATTGCTTTATTGTTGTTGTTGTTTAAATTAATTTCATAATTCTATACTGTACTGTATGTCAGTTTTAAAATATCCAGTAGTTCTAGAATGTAGAAAAAAAGAAATAAAAAACATTAAATTAGAAGGTGTGTCCAAACATTTGACTGATACTGCATTGTAATTTACAATACATTTATGCAATCAGTGTGCAGTGGAGATGACATCAACAAGAATAACCTTCTAAACCAGCATATACAGTGCATACTGTACAGTATGTGCATACTGTATATAGTGCCTGTATAAAAATATGTACAAAGAAATTTACAAAATAAATATGGGTGGACTATACATTACTGCAATGACACAATTATGTTGCAAAGATGCATAGTGGTTAAAGTGGTGGGTAATACAGTACATTATGCCATGATCAGCTGTTCAGTCTGCTAACAACTTCAAGGAAAAAAGCTGATTTCTAGTCTGTTTGTAGGGGCACCTGTAGGACCAGCAGCATTTTTGTAAATCCTCTATTGTGGGTAGAAGAATCCCAAAGATTCATTGGGATGTTTTCACCCAAGATAGATGACATCTATCATTATCCTGGTGTTGAGTTCCAGGTTGTCCTCACACCTTGTATTAGGTGCTGAATCTCCTCCCTGTAGGCTGTAGGTTGCCTCTCCATGTTCTGCCTGGAGAGTTCAAGCATACCACTATAGTCATCTGCAAACTTAATAATGCTGTTGGAAGCATAAACAGGTATGCAATCATTGGCGATCGCTGTAAGCCCCCAATTTCTAGACCTAAATGCCGTGTTACATGCTTAGAGCAAAAGGCAGATCTTCTAGTTCATTCATCCAGGACTTCTGATTGAGGAATATTTAGATGTTTTTTTTGTCTGGTCACCCACACTCACCTGTTCCAGGACAGAGTTGGGGTAGGTGTTGATGTAGTTTCAGAGTCAGTCGTTGCCTGGACTGCAAATTCACTCCAGTCTGTACGTGAAAACTGCTGCTGGAGAGCAGCGTCAGCTCCATTCGGCCAGACTTTAACAGTCCTGATTGTTGGTTTCACACATGTGCTGCCTGGAGAGTATTTGAGCAACAGAAACGATGAAAAATGGTCAGACTGTCAAAGATTGGGGAGAGGTGTGACTCTGATACGACATGATACAGGTTTTGTGTCCACTAGTGAAGCAGGAGATGTTCTGACAGTCATTTAAATACCCAGTAATGATAAAGGCCATGTCTTGAGCTCACTGTCTGCAAATTGCTAATAGCAGCACTGAGTTCATTCATGGTTGTACTAACCTCAGCACCGAGGGGTACTGTACATACACTGCTATCACAACAGCAGTGACAAGAAACAGTAATAGACATAATGCATCATGATTTGTTTACATAGATGCATAAGCCCTCACCTCTGTTTTTACTTGTGCATGATGGTTCTTTATCAGCTCTGAAAATGATGCGCCCCTCTAACTCCACCATGCTGTTTGGGATGCTGTTGTTAAGCCAGTTTTTTTTTTTTTTTTAGAAAACCATAATATTACAGTCCGTATTCAGTCTCTGCATGTATGTCCAGATCTTGAGCTCATCCAGCTTATTCTCCAGGGACTTCACACTGGCAAGAAAAATACTTGGAAGCGCTGGTCGATGCGGGTTTAGCCTTAGCTTAGCCCATAGCCCTCCACATTTTTCTTGCTTCTGTTTACAGTCCCTGTGCCAGAGTCTTCCAGTTGAGATAAAGGGCTCACTGTGTTGCGGCTTCTGTACAAGCTCCAGTGGAAACTGTACAAAGTTGAAAATGTAGTCTGAAACAGAGTTTGTGTCAGTAATGTCTATCTGATGTGTGTTAAAATTGAATGAAGCAAGCCTGCAGAAGTTGGTTCCACTGGATTTTAGTTAGGTGTATCAGAGTAAAGGGGGCTGAATACAAATGAACGGCATATATTTTTAGATTTTTATTTGTAAAAAAAAAACACACAAAAAAAAAAAACATTTATCATTTTCCTTCCGCTTTATGACAATTATATGCCACTTTGTGTTGGTCTATCACATAGAATCTCAATAAAAATACATTTACATTTGTGCTGGTAATGTGAAAATGTGGCATAGTTCAAGGGGTATAAATACTTTTGCAAATCACTGTATAAGGTTGTCATTAAAACAGATTTTTCACATTTTTTATGTTAACAAACTATGGGTTGCCAAGTGAATTAGGACATATCCTAATTTTTCCAACAATTTTTCCAACAATTGTTTACGGATAGCTTAGTTCATTTATAATTTACTACTGTATATTTAAATTCCAGATGGTCAAAATAGTCTAATTTACATCATTTAAATCAATTGAAGGTCTACCTGGTGATGTTCTGTACTGTATTTTAAGGTCTACATTTACTGTAAACACTCTCTTTGTTTGACATCTTGGGAAATATATTTGCCTAAGGTGTATGTATGTAAATTGACTAAATAAACAGCATCTTTCAGGGGACATTTGTAATTTTATTACATTTTCTTCAAACGTATACAGTACATACTACACTGTGCATTCCTGTACTGCAAAGGAGGAGGTGTATCCCAAGTTACAGGACACATTATAATTACATGCACACATTAGTGCTCTTTGATGCAGGCAAGGGCCTCTTTGTAATTACATGCAAACACGTACTTATTCCTCACATCCTCTTTCATTTTCTACAAATCCTTCTATTCCACTCATCTTCCCTTAGTTATGTGCCAATGCTTTCTTGCCCGTATTTACTCCACAGAATAGAGCAATCTTTTAGTTACCACAGTGTAAATGCCTAAACACATGATTCTGTACACATACTGTAAAATAAGCTTTACTAATTTAGATTTGACTAAAGGCAGTGCAGTAGTGGCATGTGATGACAATATCTTTTTTTCTTGAGGCATACAAACAATTACATGGCTGAGTTCAAAACTGAAGCGATTAAATGGAAGTGAGTGGAAGAAAAACATATATGCCTGAAGAAATACAAAAAATAGACACAAATGAGTGCATTATGGTGATTTAAAAGGGATTTTCTGTCATTTCAAGAGCTCTTTAAGCAACACTGCCCTGCACAACAGTACATTTGGGATTTTCTTTTAATTCCCATTAAATCCCATTAAAATTAAATTTTAATGGGATTTAATTTTAATTTAAGAAGATTTAAGGAAGACATAGGTGATACACTGGCTGGCCAAAAAAATAAAATAAAAATTCCCTTCAGAAAGATCAATTTAATGGTCTGTATCAGGCACTAAAAACAAACAAGGAGATATGAAATTACTGGAATTGAGTTAAGAACTGTCCAAAAAAAATTATGAATGAAGATCACTTAAATGCTTAATAAAGATGCACAATAAAAACTGACAGTAGAAATCCCAGATACTGTATGTTTAGTAGTGAAAGTGAGAGCATTTCCACATGCACAAAGTGACGTGAACTCACAGGAGTTCAAGCTGTGTGACCATTAGTTAGAGAGGGATCGTGAAGATTGGACTTTGGAGCTACAGTACAGTATGTAAAAAGGTTGCGTGGTTTGATGAATCCGGATTGACCCTTTTCAAGAGGTGGAAAGTAATGAATTACATTTACTCGCATTACTGTAACTGAGTAGATTTTTTGTGTACTTCCACTTTTTAAAGTAGTTTTTAAAATCTTTAATTTTACTTTTACTTAAGTATGTTTTGTTTAAAGTATTGTACTTCACTACATTTTAAATCATATTCGCTAATGAGTAAAAAATAAATGAATGAAAATGAAAAATAATACAAATAATACAACGGGGAAGGGAAAAAATTGCACCCCGGA
>JAQMYG010000017.1:12299733-12340501 GCA_030014215.1 Clariallabes teugelsi
GGGGTCCATACATATATAGTGCCAATAATTATGCAGGGGTGTATAGTGCATATAAAACTGTGCCATGGAGTCAGTGTTGATTTGTGGTAAATTTAGCTTGACAGTGATAAGGACAAAAACAAATATAGGTAGTGATGGCATTATAGCTGTCTTTTTTTTCTCCTGTCATAAAATATCGGTTACAGAAACGCTCACACACACACACACACACATAGATGCAGCAGAGCAGACACCATATTTCTCTGTAATTTGATCTTGTTTGGCCTCAGACAGTATCTGAACACCACTGATATGTTTCCCGGGTGAAACCTTGAAAAAGGACAAATACTGTACACGCGCACATGTCATGTTTCTGCTTCACTGCAGACTAGAAACAGCTGTCAACTGTGTGTTGGGGAGGGGAGTTTGTCGGGGTTGGGGGCTCCTTGTGTGTTAACCAGTGAGGCAGCAGTACAGTATGTGCTAAAACGTGGGAGCAACAGAAAGAAAATGTGTTTTGGTCAAACTTTCATCCAATTCAGCCATCCGTGGTCATTAACAACCCACACACTCTCAAGAGAGAACTTTTTAACGAGACTTTCTTCACTGTAATTGCTTTGCTCAGACTGTGTGTGTGTGTGTGTCTAGCATTATAAGACAAAAACGTTGGTGTTCCTTACTTCAGCATGTGAGAGAGGAAGGAGATGTTCAGCAGAGTTTATGCCCACCAGTCACATTTAAACTATGGATATATTATGCAGCAAGTATGGTGAATCGACGACAGGGTCATGGGCTCCAAAGGCTCACTGATGTGTGAGGGGAGGCGAGACAAGAAGGTCTGGTGCACCCGCAGAGAAGACTTACTGTAGCATGGATTGTTGAAATGGTTTGTCCGGGTATGATAAAAAGCTTTTTTGATATGGAATTGCATAGCATTTCATTTTGATTCTATAACTATCTCGTGTGCTATTTAGAAGTGGTTGTCAATGACAGATTTTTTTTCCTTAAAAAAAAAAAAAAAATGTCCCTAAGGGAGGGTCAGACTTTTTACCCATTGGTCAGGATGTGTCAAGATTTTTTCTAAGACAAAGATGGAAACTCTCCTGATTAACCTTCTCATGGTTGTCATCTACGGCCTTCCTTCATCCCCTACAATATTTTCTTAAAGAAATTGACAGCCGACACTGTCCCTTTCCCTTTTTCTGAAGATATGAACTATGAACTCGTCTGACAAGCTCAAGTCTTCTTGTCTTCTCAAACTTCTTACATGCATTTTTGCCTGATATTCAACAGCTGAACAAAATAAGCATTCCTTTCCAGATCCTGAAAACTTTCCTTTATACTGTAATACTTCTATGATGAAAAGCTAAAAGCTACTTTACAAGATCCTTGTAAGCTCTTACTTTTTAAGCTTTCATCTCCTCCTTCTCCATCCTCCCTGTCTGTTGTCTTTGCCTGTTGTCTTCAACGCAATTTTTAACACAGGAGCACAGTATCTTTTGCTTATTCTTTTTTCCCCCTCATATATCAACAGAAGAGATTCTGCAAGTCATTTTGTCCTGCTCCAGACCATCTCAAAAGACCATCTCGCCTTCATTTCTACTATCATCAATGACTCCATAATAACTGTATTTCAGACAGCAAGGGTAATGGGGAAAAAAACACTCTGGATCCGTCAAACATCAGCAACTACTGACAAGCATCACATTGTAAAGTTGCTCTTACAGGATAACTTTCAAGGTCCTAACTAATCTGGCCTCAAAGTGGTACATGGCACAGAAATCGCTATTGTGGAACTGTGTTGTCTGCTTGGGATGCATGTGGTGACTGGGAACTGTTCCACTTTACCATGAAGACAGTCCTGGCCTCGGCTGATGCAGACAGCTGTTCTCTGAGGACTTGTGACTGCAGTCACTCAATAGCTCAGGACTAGAGTTTTCTACAGTCTATCTGAGTCTGCAATAACTACCTGGACACCATATTAACATCAATTAACATCAACTGTTATATTGAACTTCTAGCCACCTAACACACAATATGACTGCAGATCAATCCCTGCTATCCTTATCTGGTTTCTCTCAAGGTTTCTTCCTATTGCCACCATCACCTTCGGCTTGCCCATCAGGGACAAACTGATCATTTTGATTCATACATTCATTCTTACATTTCATACAAATTTCCATAATTTCCTTTTGATTGTGTAAAGTTGTATTGAGACAATGACAATTGATAAAAAGCGCTATGCAAATAAAATTAAATTGAATATTTGACATGGTCAACCAAAAGATTTTCTTGTCTATCCTTATGAGTGTTGGAATTGATGAAACGGCAGGTTCCTAAAGGGAAAATGATATTAAGTGAACTGCCACTGGTGTCTCGTTTTCGATCCTCTTCTACTCTTCCTCATAACTAATCTCTTTAGATCAGAGTCTCACATGGGTTTTCACTACTGCTAGCCTATGAATCTATCCTCCCAACCCAGCATTTCGGTAGACATCTCATGGATGGCAGCTTATCACTTCAGGAGTTTATGATCTTCCCTGGTCTCAGATCTCGCTTTTTGTCACTACCTGCAACCTTGGGTTAACCATAGACAGTCAACTGTGTTTTTCCTCTCACGCTGCTAAACTTTGCTACTCCTGCCATTTTCTCCTTTCGTACAACATAAGGAATTACCAATTTCTATTTTCATTGGCCACTTGTTTAGTCCATTGTTTGAGATTGGACTACTGCACTTTGATTCTGGCTAGTCTACCTTTGGTCTGCAACCTGCACAACTTGTTTTCAACATTCCTAAATTCTACCATCCCTTGCCATCACTTTGACCTTTCCACTAGCTTTCTATACTCTAGTTGTCTGCATGATATTTATACTCTGATATGTAACTAATACAGTACCAAAAACAACCTACGTACAGTACCTAAAGCACTTCCTCCCTCCTGTCTACTATCACTGATTGACTGAACCCATCTTTTCTCAAGGTACAGGGAAGGCAAGCATCAACGCTCTTCTCTGTTCTGGCAGTCAGGAGGTGGAATGAACAATCACTAAAGACCCACCATGTTGAGGATGGTAGTACTCTTAGTTTGTGACCTACTGTAGTGATCCAGTATATAAATACAGTAAATGTATTAAAACAGTCTTCCAAGGACTTCTGTGAGTTGTTCTGAATAAGGAGGTGTACTACAGTACAGTACATGCCACAAAAGTGCCCTGTCTGGGGTGTATACCCATCACATGCTCACTGTTTTCAATGGATAGTCTCCAGATCGCCAGCAATTGTGATACTGATGATGGCTGATTGAATAATAATCCATATGATTTCTTGTAGTTTAGTACATAACAAACAAATGCTTGTAAAATATGGAAAATACAGGTTAACATCAATAAAATTGTGGCCTTCACTATGCTTCTTGAATGATTTGTTTTTGTAGATTGGAGAAATTTCACATAATAATTGTATTTATTGAAGTACATATTGTCTTGACCTAGGAAAAAAGCTACTGAAACAGGATTCTTACGCCCTTACTAACCAAATGAGGATAACATCATTAAAACATTCTGCAGTGTGGGCAGCATTGTGTCATAATTCTTTAACTAGTTCGAAACTGATTCTGTGTATAAAATGAATCACCATCCTTATTTTGATGCAGTGTCTGCAGAATGACTCAGACCAGTGAGTTAGCTGAAATAATACTTTAACATTTATGAGATGTACCAGATGTACCTCTCTAGATTGCAGAAATATGAGCTTTTATAATTTTCTTCTATATGTAGAAAGCCTTGTTTTATTACATATTTTACTGAAATAATAAAATTTTAGTAGTATTAAAATGAGGTATAGATCAACAGTGTGTAACAGTGTGATAAAAGTAGTTTGACTTGTTTAATTGAAAGATAAGTAGATATACAGACAGAAAGAGTGGCAGAATGAATTAAGTGGGTGGTCACCTCAAGGTTTGTTGTCTCAGGGAGTTTTCGTCACAACTGTCACCCCTGTTTTCCTCATTAAAAAAAGAAAATCTACATTCGGATTTCTACTTTGTCACATTTTTTATTGTTAAAAGCACCATAGGAGTAAAGTTGTGTGTGTATGTGAATCAGACTTGTGACTTTCTTGTGGTTTTAACAATCAGCTAAGCAGGTCAATACACAAAAAGGCAATTATATATGATTATAATTTATGTCGCACATGAGCCATGATCATGTGCAAATGATGTGTAAAAGCAAAATATATCTGCTAATCCAAATAGCAATGTTTGATAGTTACTGAATTCTTCTTTTGAATTTAGCTTGTCTGCAAAGAATTAGCATAACAGACACTGTTGTGGGTTTGTGTGTGCAAGGGTAAAAGAAGTTGTGCAATACTCCAGTGACCTGGTCCTTAGGTAGTGAGATGTGTGGGTGAATTGGATTAAAAGTTAGTGAGTAAAGAGCTCTGGAGGCAATTACAACTGCAGGTAGAAAGTGTTCCTTGAAACACTGGAATCAATACATCTATATAGGAGTAAACAGCAAACTAGAGCGATAATTATAAGTATGGAATGCCACAGAGGGGCTCAGGTTAATGTAAACTGGGTAAATGTTCTCAAAAAATAAAAAAAAGGTAATAGGAGAATAGTGTATCTGTGCAAATAAAAGAAAATAGACCTAGAACAGTTATTCAAACTGCTCAATGGCATTCAGTAATGTTTACCTGTGTGCACACTTGGTATGCAGTTCGTGTAACACTGATATTAAATTTACAAATATTTTCAACCATGGCCAAAAGCACACCTTTTCTCCACTGGACAAGCTTTTTTCTGGATGCCCCAAACAATCAGAAAGGGAATTCATCAGAACAAAAAAAGTGACCTTGCCCCAGTCCGCAACAGTCCAATCTCTGTACTTTTTGCAAAATATCAGTCTGTCCCTGGAGAAAAGTGGCTTCTTTGCTGCCCTTCTTAAAATGTACAGTATGAAGGTGAATCAGTCCAGTGTCATGCCAACAGTAAAGCATCCTGAGACCATTAATGCGTGAGGTTGCTTCTCAGCCAATGGAGTTATGACTCACTCAAATTTTGCAGAAGAACACAGTCATGAATTAATAATGGTATGATAACATCCTTCAAGAGCAACTTCTCCCAACTGTAACAATGCCTTTTCCAGCAGGATTGAGCATTGATTATGCAAGAATGCGCTGCCATCAGTCAGGATGTGTTCCAGAACATGATTGACAGCATGTTAGGTCTTGAAAAAGAAGGGTCAATACTGCAAATATTGGTCTTTGGCATAACCTTCATGTAATTATCAATAAAACTATTTGACACTTATGAAGTGCTTGTAATTATACTTAAGTGTACCATAATAACATCTGAATAAAAGACATAAAAACTTTATGAAAAATAAAATTTGTCAATCTCAAAATTTTTGTTCATGACTATATGTTAAGATGAAAAACATTTTAAACCATTAAAAAAGTTTTAAACGGTTAAAAACATTAAAGTACAGTACCATAAACAATTTAAATACAATTTTATTTATTATTATTATTATTATTATTATTCTTTTTTTATTTATTTATTATTTTTTTTTTACAAATATTTATTTCTATTGATCTTTGAATCCATTTAACATCTCAATGTCCTGATTCTGGAAATATAAGCCTCTTCTCCAAATTATAGACTGAAAGCAAAATTATTTACGAAAAAAAAGTAGAAATCATTGGACAGTCCTTAATGTCTTTTGTCCATTTGCATGGATACTAGTTAATCACATTTTTTTGTATTCACTACATTTTCATCCCTGTTAATAACCTTTAATTTTTAAGCTTTGAGGTAACACATTTGTGAATTATGCATATGCATATTTCGTGAATTTATGCATATAAACATGGTGTTCAGCTCACTCTCAATAAAGTTTATTAAAACTCATCGCTCTCAAGTATGTCTGCAACAGTTCTTTGGCAGATGCTTTAAAAATGAAATATATTGTATTGTTTTTAAAGTCAGAACTTTATTGCAGTGGAATAAGAAAGTCATTTTCTATGACATATTGCTTCTTCTAGTGAGACTTAATTTTATTGTGACTATAGCAAAGTTTAATATGGAAATTTATAGTGTTTTTCAAGATGAATGAGGTTTCTAGTTTTAAAAAAAAAACATGACAAAAAGACCTGGGCTAACAGCAGTGTAAAGCTTATGTCAAACAATATGATTTTTTTTCCCCCCGCGGTTTTGGAAACTGCCTCTTCTGATAGATGGACAAACTCTCATAAGCAAGAGAGAGATAGAACTCTACAAACAAGATCATCTAGAAGAAAACTCAACACTAACTAGTTAGAACTAAGCAGAATAAAGCATAAAGTATAAAGCATACAGTCCACATGAACAGTGTTATTCCCCTCAGCTTCACAATATTACCTTTATTGGTTTTTCCTGTTATCTGAGACTGACTGAGTATTGTAATTTTAAAGCAGCATGAGCAAGATTTATCTATATGGTTACTTGCCAATGCATAATCTGATTCATGGTTTCTTAGCTTTCATAATAACAATCCTCACTTGTGATATTGCAGTGGCATTAACAATGTACTCACTATTTTAAAAAACTGCTATTATAACCCTTTCTTCTGCTGAAATAAACTAATACTATATATTTATGAACATGTTATGGGTCATATACTGTAATACACTACTAATGTAATACTTGTTTTGCGCACCCTAGGCTGGTGACATACTTTTAATAACTTGAAGACATTTGTGTTTTCCCAAGACCAGTGGATGAGTGATGTATAAGCTCATGTTAAAGTTATTCTGTCAACAAGATGTTTAAAATTTTTGATCAAAACAAAGTAGTTTTTATTTAACATGTCAGAGGACCAGTGAGCTAAGCTTAGCTTGTTGGTCTTTCGGCTGCTCTTGTTGAGGGCTCACCACAGCAGACCATCCGATTCACACACAACTTGACACAGGTTTTATGCCTGATGCCCTTCCAGACCTACTGTATTCCCACTCCTATTATCCGGGTTCGGGACCGGCACTGCATCCAGTGGCTGGGGTTTGAGCATTGGTTGAGAATCGAACCCGGGCCTTCCTCATGGGATTTGAGAACCCTACCACTGAGCCACCAATGCCCCCAATGGCAAAAACTATGTTTTTTTGGTTATATTTTTTTTAGATTACGCTATTAATTAATTAAAGTAAATAAATGTCATAAATCTAGGATCATAAAGTCCTAGTTTCATAATGGATGGATTTTATTTTAGGGGTTTGTAGGTTTTATAGGCCTATTACATTATTTTATCTAATGGTAAACAAGCAAGGGGTCTCTCTCTCTCTCTCTCTCTCTCTCTCTCTCTCTCTCTCTCTCTCTCTCTGTATGTGTGTGTGTGTGTTTTCCTGTAGAAAGGGCAGGTGTTGGAAACTTTATACAACCTCTTAGACGTATGAGTCACTGCTTCGGTAACAAGCAATAAAACAGCTAAGGGCAGTTTTTTTGAGATTTATGTAACATGCTTGGCTGCTACAAACTTTTATTTTACAGTCTTACTGTACTGTAAATTATAATTGTAGCCTATTATTACTTCTAATTGTAATTCCAATTAAATACAGACAATGTTTTATTAAAAAAAAAAAAAAAAAACTTTTAGACTTAGTTGTAGGATTAATTCTGTAAGAAAACAATTACGGGGTGTGCAATTATGAGCAAATAAATAATGACTGGGTGAGAACTGTCTGTATGTGTGACTGGGTGGGGTGGGGGGGGGGTGTGCTTATTAAATTATATAAACAGGAACTACACACGTAGATGACTTTGTTGGTACCCTTTTATTAAAGAAAGAAAAACCCACAATGGGCACTGAAATAATTGAAATTCATTGAAGCAATAGTAAACAATAATTTAATGAACACCGACTAATGAAAATCAGACATTTGATTCCGAATTATTATTTGTCCATGTGTGTATTGTCAGAACTAGCTCTTACTGTAAATTAGCTCACATTTCTGATCTGAGAATTCATTAGTGCGGTGGTTTAAAGACAATTAATCAATACTTTTAGACTCATTGGAATGGGGAAGTGTCACATCAGCTCTCCAATCCACCTGAAACTCCACTTCCCCCAACACATCATAGTCAATACACACATGACTGCCACACACTACAACCCGCACACTACTCCCGTGTAACATTAAGTCACCTGTTTACGGTTTCAGCACCTGTTCAAAATTACCCTCTGCACCTTTAAAACAGACTTTGAAAATTCTGTCAGCTGCAAAGTAACACCGAATATCCATATCTCTGAACTTTCCGAGCCTTTGATCTTTGTGTTTTGATGTTCACAAAATGCGCTAACCTGCATTTGCATTCATCTCAGCCTGTCTGAGCTGACAGGAATTTGGTGGTGTAATATTAAACAAAAACAAAAACAAAATTGATTGATTCTGGGTACAATACAATAAAAAAAAACCTGATTAGATATTTTTTTATGTATTTACCCCCCCTCCCCCATCCCCCCACAAAGAAAAAACAAAAAAACAAAGCGTACCCCACTTGGGTTAGGGTTAACAAGACCCGCAGATGTTCTCAGGTGAGCACCTGGTGAGTGGGCTGCACACATAACATTGTTTGTGTCTGACCCAAATAGCGACGTGAATCCACCTTGTAGGCTGACTATCTACAAGATAAAAGGTTGGGGTGAGCAGGTGCAATGACAAATACAATGTATTTAATTTTGTCTGCAACAAACGTATTTCTTTTTACGTTATGAGATGTTTAATGCCAAACTTTCAAGCTGTTGAACAGGACTGTACACTGTAAAGCAATGCTCTCTCAGTGTGTGGTTATGACAGAGGAAACTGAGCATCAGAGAGAACGTGGGTATGTTGTAGGTTGTGTGATGTGCTGCCACTCCTCTTTATCTGACAAAACTTTCTATATCGTTTTTTATTCATCTCTTCTGTCAGCACCAACATCATGTTTTTGGTCTATTCCTGGATTCTGGTTAAATCAGAGATCGGATGACATGAGCACTATCCTCTGTTATAATAGCAGCCTCTGGGGTTTTTGTGTGTCACATCATTACTCAGATACATGCACAAATGTGCGTCTCAAACCAACCACATGCACATGTGTGTAACACATTTAAAAAGGCTTAGACATCAAGCAATGTCAAAAAGTGTCTCCTTGCATTCTTTTTTGTGGTGTACAATAACAAAGACCAGTTACTTGGTAACTGCACTTACAGTACATATCATCAAACGAGAAGTTGATCCAAGTTTCTAACAGCAACCTAATATCTGTGCCTGTAATCTGTTTCCTACTACATAAATCCTGTACTTGAACTTATGGCAGAGAATAAAATAGAACAAGAACTCTACCGTGTTCCTACCTGTGCACTCTTTGGAATGCTGCATTTGCTTCAGGCTTCTGCAGTGATACTGATTATTTAATGTTCTGTCCTATCTGACTTTATCACTTTATCTCAATCTGCCCTCAATCTCCTTGACCTTAATATATCTTTTCTCTCTTCTGTCACATTATCATTTTATAATTGGGACTGAAGCGATTGTGGTGTGAAATTCTAGCTGAGGATCTTCGGCTATCTCTAACCTTTAATCATTAACATGCCCTGCTTCATGCCCATGTCCACCTCCTCCATCTCGTTTCCCGTATACTTGTGGGTCTTCCTACAGCTCCATAAATCTCTTAGAGCCAAAGGACAAGCAAAGCAGGGCAGTACATCACCGCTGGGCCTGTCACATGCGTATGGCTTAATGAGGCAAACTCAGCCTGCAGGAAGAGGAGAGGGCAGAACACAGCCTGTTAGTCAGAGGAATGTCAATCACTCAAGCACACACACACACACACACACACACAAATGCAGGAGATACAAGAGAGGACGAATATCTTCCTAGAGTTAGAATGAAGTCCCCAAAAGTCAGGATAAGAGAAAAGTAATATCATTCCTTGATAAAAGGGCACACACACACACACACACACACACACACACACACACACACACACACACACACACATGCTATCATTGAGTTGGAACATCATTCCAGTCTGTCTGTCAGTCTTCAGTTGGTTATTATGCCAGTGACATCATGTCTCAATTTAATCTCTGAACATATTAGAGTATCAGTTTTAATATTTTAGTCACCTTTTCATATTCGGGCTTGAGCGACATGAAGTCGTGGTGATAAGGAATACAGCTGTGTACTCCTGACAGCTCTATTATACCATTATACTACATATGTGAAATACTGCAGTACAGTAATATAGTCTACAATAGGACTGGCTGGCAAATTGTTCATATTTATTTAAATTAGAATTGTGACCTTCTGAAGTCAAGCGTATAAATTGTATTATTACATATTCATACTACTGTACAATGTTGTTGATTTTTCTTTTTTCACAGCGGCTCAGATTATAGTCTCCACTTAAACATATTCAAAATTGTGTTAAATTATTGAGATTTTCTGTGAAAACATTTCTAGAATCAATGCTTTATAACAGAAAACGGCGATACAAAGATCTTTTCTTCTTATTTTGACATTCATACATTTAATCAAGGCATGCCCTTATCACCAAGCTGTACAGTCCTGTGCTGTTTCCATGCTATGTGTAGGCCGTAGTTAAATGACTTCAGATCTTTATCAATGGTGCTTATCCACATCTGTCTTGGCCTCTTGGGCGATACCATACCAAGCCATTGATGCAGGATCACAGTGCTTTTGTGTGGTGAGTAAGTGGTGAGTTTCTGTCAATGCGTCCAAAGAATCACAGTCTTTAGGCCCTGATCAGCTCAGTTATTGACATCTGAGACGTTCTGTGGGGTACTTCCTCGTTTGTTATATGCTCTGTATAGTGGATGCGAAGTATTCTGCTGGTGGCTGCAGTCAGTGTCTATGTCTCTGTGCCATAAAATTGCACTAGCAGAATGTAGGCATTGTACAGCCAGAATTGTGTCTCCTGTGCAATATTAGAACACCAGATGTGCTTATCAAAGTCATTCATGCACTTACGTATAATCTCTATTCATCTCCTCACTTCTGGGTCACTACAACTAAAGCAGTATAGCTTGCAGCCAAGATAGACAAAGAAGTCCAGCTGCTCTCCGTCAATGCCTGCAACCTGAATCTAAGCCAAGGTGGCTGGATTGTTATCAACTTTTTGTATTTGGATCAGTTGATATTCAATCCATATCAGCCTTCACTCTTCATTATGTCAAGTGACATAAGCAGAATCTCAAGCATTTCTGCCAGACATCATCTGCATAGTAGGGGTATAGGGTCTGTCCAAATATCCTGGAGAGATATCCATCATTCGGTGGCAGTTTATTACAGGGTCAGAATGCCAAGTAGATGATACAGTATCTGATCAGTTGAGGGTGAAGGACCTTGCTCATTGGGACAACAGTGGCAACTTGGGGGTGCTGGGGCTCAAACCAGGAACCTTCTAATCAGCAGTCTAACACCTTAACCACTAAGCTAACTGCCGCCCTGCCACAATACAGAGTCCAATACACTGGTGTCAAGAATAGATTTGGTGCAATGGTGCCACTACTGTATGTTGTACACCACTGTCAGTTCGAAAACAACCTGACCATCAATGGTTACACAGTTGACCATGTATATATACAGTATACAGCTCCTTCATCACTTCTACATAAGTTAGTGTGGCAAAAGACATCGTCCTGTGTACATCGCTTTTTCTCCGAAAATCGTAAAAAAAACAATTATTGTATAAATGGAAAAGCTATATAAATTAAACGCTGATACAAGACTAAAAACGATTTGTTGAAGATCACGTGAAACATTTGGTTTTAAAAATCTTCAGCATTTTCCCCCTCACAGGTTCAATTCATTTTGGTTTTTGACAACATCGTCTTATCATACAGTAGTACAGTGGTGCGCTCTATAAGATCAGTCATTAACCAACACCGTTTATTTTTGTGGACTCTTAAGGTTATAAAAGAGTTCTGAAGTACATGGAGAGCAGGATGTACTGTAGCAAACCAAATGCAACAGCTTACCTCACACAAAATCTGTATCTCATGTTTCTTGTACACAAGCACATGTCTCCTGAGTGTTGTAACTTGTGACTGTGGAGGCCATTTCAGTATAGTGAACTCACTGTCATTTTCAAGAAACCAGTTTGAGATGATTTTAACTTTGTGAAGCCTCAGTTTCCTGTTCTTAGTGAAAAGAAATGGTGTGGTCTATACTGTAGCTCTTCTGCTTCAAGGTTGCACATTCAGAGATGCTCTTCTGTATACTTTGGTTGTAACAGGATGTTATTTTAGTTTCTGTTGACTTTCTATTACATAGCTCGAGCGAGTCTGGCCATTCTGCTCTGACCTGAGGCATCAGCAAGTCATTTTTACCCCAAGAACTGCCACTCACTAGATATTTTTTCAGACCATTCTTTGTAAACCTTAGTAAACATTCTTTGTACAGTAAACCCTGGGTGAAAATCCCAGCAGATCAGCAGTTTCAGAAACACTTAGACCAGCCCATCTACATGCTTAAATGTATTAAGTCGCTGCCATGTGATTGGCTCATTAGATTATTGTGTTAACAAACAGTTCAACATGTGTACCTAATGAAATGGCCAGTACGTCTATACAGTGATGTTCCACAAAAAAATATTTTGCTATAGGGAACCACATGTGCCTGAATAAACCACATTTGCCAAAATGAATGAACATCCACAAATTACGTTTATCTCATTTAGCTGTCAATTTTTGTTAATTACTGTACATGGATTAATATTCAGACCTCTGTGTAGCTATTTTGTCTGTGTGTTTGTGAACGAGTATGAACGAGTCTGTAGTTGTGCCTGCCAGCTGTATATATTGTTACAAAGCACGCTTTGTGGTTCACCTTAATACATAACAGAGTTGATGTGTGTAAAAAGGCAGTAATTGTGCCGTTTTTTTTGGCTGAGAAACATGAGCTGTCTGAGTTCAAAACACTGCTTAGATGCAGTGGGGCATCATTAGAGCTGTCATCACACCACTTATATACACCCTCTCTGCAACACACTCAACACCTGATCTTTTGTCCCTGGTCTTGTGTTATTTTCTTGTGTCTTTCTTTATTCCAAACTCCCAACATACAAACATTTTCTTTTATCTTCCCCCTTTTCACTGCAGGTTTAATAGTCTTGGTCATATACAATACATTACCTCCACGCTTCAATGATTTTTCTATTATACAGAGTAAGTGATGCCTTTCTTCGCCTCACATTCAGGTTTCTTATATGTTACAGTATATTCATAAAACAGTGTATGGAATGTAAAAAATATAATACATACAAAATAATTTTAACTTAATATTCTATAAGAAAATACTAGTGTTTTAAAAGTTATTTAAAATTTGTTTAACATTTAAAAACTGTGTAAGAGCTCTGAGAGTACCAATTGTTTGTCTGTTCATACATGTATTTTCTACAGATACGATTTTCTATGAGATAAAAGCAATTAATAAGCGTTGAGTGATGCAATATGGCCTTAAAAAGGAGTTAGGGGCCATTTTCAACATTTTCAAACTTTTCTCTCTTTCCAGCGGAAAACTTGAAGTTACATCTTTACTTTTACATGTTAAAAAGCACTGACAAGGAACTCCTTCCAAAATGAGAAATAAGGTTTTATATTACAAAAAGCTTTATCAACAACCATTTCCAGTGGTGCGTCCTCCAGATGTGTCCCTGTGAATTCACACTTTCTATATAAATTGCATTACATTAGAACAAGTGCACTAATATAAACATGTGATTTGCCTAAACTGTCAGAGCTAGTGTTAATATAAATCACACCATCTTCCAAACAAACAAACAAACACAAAAAACACCTTCTGACCAATCAAATTTGAGCATTCCAGGTCTTTAACATACACATTTACATACAATAAATTCTCTTTAACATTTAAGGCTGCCTTAAAGGTCTGAGGGCAGTGAATGTCTCTCTGTCCATCCATCAATTTTCTACATACAATATCAGATAAAAGCAATGAATAATGATTGTATGATGCAATGTGGAATAAAAAAAAATAATTCTTGTGAAATTCTTGACTTTTACTTTAGAATTTTACCTTAAACTATTAAAAAGCACTGACAATTAAAACTCCTTTTAAGAAAAAAATCCCCTTTAACATTTAAGGCGGCCTAATGCTACTTCCACATTATGAGTCCAAAGTGAGTTAAATCCATGATCCTAACCTGACACATATCTGATTTTTTAGGGTTGTCTGAATGCACAAAATAGATGTTTTTCAGATCGGATAGTGAGGCACTTCTGTTTTTGGTCCTAGATCAGATATACATGGTCACATGGATTTTCCCTCCGCATTTGCATTCAGTGCAAAAAAACAGAACAAAAAATTTATTTAAAAAAAAAATCCAAACTCCATACACACAGAGTGGAGGCAAGATTTTAAGCCATAACCCTTGTAGATGCAAGGTGACAGTGCTAACCACTGAGCCCATGCTACCAATACTGAATGTAACGTTGTCAGAATAGTCAGAAATCACTATAAAAATCATGGTAAAATGCATTTCTGTAAGAACAAAACTATTTGAGTCATTATAAAATCTGTGGATTAATTTTCTTTATTTTCTTTAAGCGTTTACAAACGTCATAATAAATACCTTAAACTATAACCTTACCAAAACCTTCTACATTTCCTTTTTCTTCAAAAGAAAGATATAAGAAAGGCCTGGTCTCTCTCTCTCTCTCTCTCTCTCTCTCTCTCTCTCTTTCTCTCTCGCTATCACATCTTATCATGTCTGCATGAGCCCACCACTTAAGAATTTAGCTCCGTCTGGATTGAGTGATAAACCTGCAAATTCTCTTTTTTTGTGATAGCCCATAGCTAAACTGTAAAAGAAAGCCCATCTGCTTCCAGCCTAATTAGCTAATGTCAAGAAGAGTGATACAGAGCTTATCCTGCTTTAAACCTGCTTTACTGTCGTCATAAAACGGTAGTAATTGTGTTAATTAATCTAAAGCCAAGAATTACAATTAATGATGCTTTTAAATATTTTTTTTATGAGCTAGTGGTGTAACACAATATCACTATCTGGAACTAAATCCGTTTGGTAAATCTTTGTTTGGATTTAAACTGGAAATGGATGTGGCCTTAACCAGAAGGATGATGGTGTTTTTTTTTTATATATTTAAAAAAAAAAAAAAAAAAAAAAAAAAAAGTCCTATCATCATGATATGGTGACAGAAGTGCACTCAAGTAAAATCATCAACATCCTTTACACAGGATTTTAATAAAATCTGATTTAGAATTTTTGATTGATTAATTCAAACAATTTTATAGGTAAAACTCAGAGCGTTTTAGCCATTATTTGTTTTGCTGGGTTTTTTCTTTTTCTTTTTTTATTAAAAATATATAGGACTCAGAATTGTGCAGTACAGAGGGACATATCCTTTTTTTCAGCACAAGCTAGAAAATATGATGAACTGAATTTTATTTCAGGCGGTACGGTGGCTTAGTGGCACCTCCAGGGTCTGAGTTTGATTCCTGTCTCTCTGTGCATGGAGTTTGCATGTTCTCAACATGTTGTTGAGTGTGTGAGTGTGTGTATGTGATTGTGTCCTGCGATGGATTGGCACCCTGTCCAGGGTTTAGCCTGCCTTGTGTCCTAAGTTTCCTGGGATAGGCTCCAGGTCCCCCGCAAACCAGGATTAAGCGGTATAGACGATGAGTGAGTGAGTGAGGGTGAATTTTAATTTATTTTAGCCAATTACCCAACCCGGCAAAGAAACAACACAGCTCCACAAAAACACATGTTTTCATTGTTGTTTTTGGTTGTTTTTATGAACCAAAATGATAATAATATGCTAATTTTGAAAGATGTGCAACTTTTCGGCATCATTTACATATTCCATGAGTGGTAAAATTTACTCTTTATAAAAGTAATGAAAATGGTTCTATCTGACAAATACAGTTTGAAAGACTTCCGGCAAGGCTTCCATTTACATGTAAGCATATATTTTTTTTAATTGGTCTGGACCTACTGTATGCTGTGTTGCCGGCACTGATCTGTGCCACTTTTAGGGTTTTAAGGATTTTCACCCTTAACACACTGCCAAGGCCAACTTAACACCAGATGTTCGAGGTAATGAATGTTGTAGTTGTTTGTCTCACACAACTATAGTGCACCCCCTATTTGTGTGAATATCTATCTACAATAATGTAGATAATAAATAATGTGTTTGAATTCATATACATTCAGCTTTTGTGTGTGTGTGTGTGTGTGTGTGTGTGTGTGTGTGTGTGTGTGTGTGTGTGTGTGTGTGTGTGTGTGTGTGTTTTAGGAACTTATGGGTAATAAACCTGCTTGAATGTCTCAATTTCAAGATTTCATATTTTTGTCTCAGAAACATGATCTTTTTGTGTAACCTTCTCACCTGCGTGGATAATTGTATTTTGATTGTTCTGTGCACACAAGGATAAGTGTGGCTTGGGCTGTTAAGAGTGTGTGTGGTGGCGTGGGCGCAAACACAATGTTGTTATTTATAGTCATGTTCAATTGCCCTCTGGCTCAGCATTAACCTAGCAACAACACTGTGTGAGGTAACAATAAAATTAAGCCAAAGGCCAAACAGAATAACTGCATTTTTACAGACAGACAGACAGACGGGCAGACAGACAGACACACACACATGCACGCACGCACGCACGCACGCACACACACACACACACACACACACACACACACACACACACACACACATACACACACACAGAGCTATAAAGAAAAATTTAAATACTAAAATGTAACCAATCTGTCATCAGTACAGATCAAATTGAGAATCAGAGCAAAATCCAAATCTAGTTTATCAAATTCATCAAATTGTTGACATTTAAAACAAAACAAAACAAAAAAATTCTCACTTATTTATGCAGTCATTTATAAATAACTAACAAGTACCTATCGTGGCGGGAAAAAGGGTTTTAGAAATAGTTAACAGGTTAACGCTTAAAATAAGTTGATCAGCTTTTATTATTAAGTCTGTATGGCAGAACTCTCTGCCTAACTTATTAATACAAAGAAATATAATTTTGTAAGGTTTAGTATCGTATGCATTGTTTACGCAAAGTTGTTCTTCTTCATAGTGTACTTGCCTTTTTTTGGGGAATAAGCCATGCTGTGTTGCACCTTTGTTTGGGTTTTTTTTTTAGGTGCATTATGGTTGTTTCTGTGTCTTCTGTGTACTCTGCCTATACACAGTAAATGATGCTGTTGATTGGTATGTACAGCAACGCCCACCTTAATGGAAAAAAAAGCTATATTTGTCAAAAAAAAAAAAAAAAAAAAAAACACTAGATGCTTGATGCTGTGATATAATTTGGCACATAACTGCTTATAACTTCAATTATACTCAACAATTTTATTTCATTTATGGAGCAGGTTTAACTTCAGGCAAATAACAACATACTGCCAAAGTTTCATTAAGTTCTGTTGAGCCAGTTCTGTGTGATGCTGTGACAAAATCTGGCTGCACAGACATACAGACATACAGACTGGTTTCGGGTCCTCCTGTGTATGAAACGTAAAGATATTGCTTAAAGACAGTTCTATGTACAAACAAAACCTTTTTTTTATTTATTTAATGTGTTAAACAGAACATGTCATGACGGCTCAGCAGGTAGTGTAGAGGTAAATATAATGAGGTAATCTCTGAGCGACAGCAAACATATCCTAATATATTTCTTGATGGGAGATTTAGTGCTCCATGAGCTAAATATAATGTTGCCACGTCACAGTTTGAGGATACAAATCTGAACTTGTGTTACTCTCTGTATGGGTTTCTTCTGGGTTTTCTGAGTATTCTGGTAAACGGACTGCCTACACTAAATTGCCTCTAGGTGTGTGTGTGTGTGTGTGTGTGTGTGTGTGTGTGTGTGTGTGTGTGCGTGCATGGTGCCCTACAATGAACTTGCATTCCTTTCCAGGCTTATGGTTGCTGAAGATGAACAAATAATGATGCGTTAAGCAGACTGCAGGAAAGAAAAATAACACACACTGTATACAAACTGGGGAACTTTCCCCCCTGGATCTAGTTGGGTTACATTTTAATAAGAATGCAGAAGTGAATTCACAGAGGGCCGAGGACGAGATGATAAATAAGTTATTCAGCTCTCAGAAGTTGATGAGCAAGTGAATACATTTCTCTGGACACTAAAGCTGACTTCTCATTTGTAGGTTTATTATCCTGAGTCAATACATCCTCCGAGTTTTATTGGCTTTCAGTGCAGGTGCATATCAGGTTTCAGCAGCGTAGCACCATTTCTGTCAACACGCTATATAACTCCCATGTGAGCATCTGTCATTACCATTTTTATTACACGAGGTACACTAAGTGCATATTAACAGCTAAGTATACACTCGCCAGGCACTTTATTAGGAACACTATACCTATACTGGGTAGGGCCTCTTTTTGCTTGCTCTCAAAACTGCCTCAGTTCTTGTTGGCATAAATTCCCCAAATTGTTTGAGAAATTCCTTTAAGATAACGCGCCATGTTGTTGTGAATGCATCATGTGATTCCTGCAGATTTTTAGGGTGCACTATCACATTGCAAATCTTTTGTTTAATTAACCACATCACAATCATGTTTTATTGAATTCAGATACAATGACTGAGAAGGACACTGAAGAGCATGAACTAATTTTCAAGCTCATAAACCCAGTTCCAGATGAGTTTTAGTTTGTGACATGATGCATTACCATGCTGGAAGTCAGGGGTGATTTTAGGGTTATAAAAGTTGACACAATGCAGGTTGGGTCCATGAATTCATGCTTTCCGTGCTGTGGTTTTTTGCTGTTGTAGTCCATCTGCCTCGAGGGTCTGAGTGCTATGCATTGTGAGATGTTTTTGCTCTCACCACACTTGTAAAGAGCGGTCCTCTCAGTTACTATAGTTTTTCAGTCAGCAAATGTAGAAATACTACCACACAAGATTGTTTGTGTGTGCTCGGTGTTACCACCCTCATCATGTAATATGAATCAAATTTTGTATGGTGTATGTAGGTGTCCAGTCTACTGACATTTAATTTATATTGTATAAATTTGATGCAGCATTCACAGATTGAATTATAAATAATAATTAACATTCTAGGGAATCGCAATTATTGGTTATCCAGTTATCTGCGACCTTTGTATGTGCTTAAATCCATTCATTTAATCATAATCAACAAAAACATGTGTTTCCAAAGCATAACACAACAAATCATAAGGTAGGCTAATTACTGCAAGGCTTACATGAAGGAGCACCATATATATTCTGTACAAATTAAAATGTTTTATAACATTCTGTAAAAATACACACCTTTTTTAATTATTGTTGGAATTGTGTTTGATTTTATGCTTAAAAAGGCATACATTTTTATTTAACCCTTTCAACAATAACAAAGTCATATTCAAACTTTACAGAGATGTTACCAATGATTTTACCTATCTAAAAAATAATAGATTTTTGTAACGTAAGCAAATTTATACACGTTTAATTAGATAGCGCTTTGTGCACAAAAATAATGTAATTACAAAAGAGAAAAATGTTCGGATACAAAAAATATATGGGCAAAGATAGTGTATAAACGTAACCACTAAAAAACATCATTTTTGCTTTTAACAATTAATTTATACTTGCACTCACCAAGCATTTTTTGGAACACCTGTACCACGTTTAATGTTCAATCAACTGAACATGTGGCGAAATTTTATGTCATACTCAACACAACCTGTCTGGCACCAGCCCCACATGACACTGTCAAAGTCACAGAGATCACTAAAATTCTATTAAGAATTTAAAATATTAACTGCATGGTTTTATGTATTGTACAGCTGTCATATAATTGACTGATTGGATAATCGCATAAAAGTGCACAGCTGTTTCCATTATACAGGCTGTCAACTTTCAGTCATACAGTATATTGCTGCTGTATTCTGAATGGTCCACCAACTAAATAATATTTGTTCATTGATAATCTCAAGCTGTTCTTTCGCCTATTGATGAAAGGAGTGAATGAGGTTTAGGAATTGTGCTGCAGTGATATTTCTTCCTGCAATGTGACCTATATGGTTGAGTTATCTAATCTGGGCAAAGAGTGTAGACACAGGATAAGTGAATCTAACATCAACGCAGTGTTAATGCAGTAAAATGATAGAGCTCCTTAATTATTAGGATCCATGGGCAATAAAATGTTTCGAGTAATTTGTGGTTTTAGTGATTACCAGCTCAAAAGTAATGCTTTGTACCTGACAGCTTGTCTTTCAAAGTCTGTATGATTATATACTGTAGTATGCACCTTCAGGGCTGTGTCAGCAGGAATACACTAGCAAGCTGTTACTTGGATGACAACTTATCTTCTTCTTCTTCTTGCCATTGTCCTCTCGTGTGAGGTCCTCTTTTGGAGGAAAGATCTGTGAACACCACGTGCGAGATCTGTGAACGTCACTTTGCACGATCACTTGCATCTTCTACTGTATGCACAGGTTGGTCATTTTCATGTCCCATTGTCTTGGCATACCTGTTTTGATCATCATCATGGGCACTGGTTTTTGATTTTCAAATGATAGGTAGTGCTGATCAGCAAGTGTCAAGCGCTGTTCATAGGACGTGCCTTTACTGCCTGAGACAGGCTTCTTGCATCTTTTTTGTTAATATCACTGATGATAAAGAAGCAATGTCTACTACAGCTATTCTTACTGGCCAGCCAGCATTCTGATCCATATATCATCACTGAACAAACAGTTGCTTTGTAGATCATACTTGTGTAATCTCTTCATCACATCCAAGTGATGTTGACCCTGGCTTGGGCTTTGCCAGAAATGTCACCATCCCACATTTTTCTAAAACAAGCCCTCTTAGCATAACTCTGTCCTGCTTTTCATATCAGCCTTTAACCAAATCCTGTTATATGAGGCCTATGTCCTGTTGGGTATGTTAGCCCAGAGAAGTTGGTATTCTAGAAAAGCATCCTGTTAACTCAGAAATGTCTCCTGTCAGCCCTGTTTTACCTGAGCTCTGTTCAGATCTGCCTGTCACACCATTATAACCCAGAATTAAGCCATGTAAACACACAACCATGCCCTTTATGCTCCATACTATGCTTTGTCTGACTTTTGCACTGTTCTGCCCACAATATGTCCTGTACCACCTGAGTCTTACACTAATTCACCTGAGCCTCACCCTACACCATCCCAAACAGACACTGCCCTGTGTCAGCTTAGACCAGCAGCACTGAAAATGTATCAGCACTGCGACTTCCATCACCTGGCTTTAAAGGCACTCACTTAACTACTAGGTCCGGACAGGACAATGCACCCCAGTTTTGAGGGCATGCAGGTTTCCAGGACATGCCTGCAGTAGAACCCTGTGCTGCTGATAATGTAGCTGGTACCACTACCAAGCTTCCAGAGCATCCTGCAAGCACCGCTAGCAGCATATGGCTGCAGCCACTGTGGCCAATTATGTTTTGAATAATATGTTTTGTTCCATTACTTTTTTTTTTTTTTTTTTTTTAATGCGTTACATGGTTTCATGCTTATTTGTTGCAGTTTTTTGCTTTCATTCGAGTTGATTTCTGGGTTTGCTTATTTATTGAATGTACTGTATATCAAGGTCTGCCTTTCATGACAATGTAAGAAAATGTTACTTTTTTGTCATTTATTTTAGCTTAAAAAGTTAATAATAATAATAATAAAAATAAAAAGTTGATACTTTTTTAATAATAAAATAATAATTTTTTTTAACAACATTCATAAAGGCATTCACACACTACGGGCAATTTGGGAACGCTAATTAACCTAATCTGCATGTCTTTGGACTATGGGAGGAAACCAGAGAACCCAGAGGAAACCCACCAAACATGGCAAGAACATGTAAACTCCATGCACACAGACCCCACATGGAGATCGCACCCGGGACCTGGAGATGCAAGGCGACGGTGCTAACCACCAAGCCGCCATGCCACCGTGCAGTAATGTATATGTGATGGATAAAAACTTAACCTTTGTAAGGTAAATTTGCCAAAGAGGTGTTAAAATAATATATACAGATCATTAGGCATAAATAAATATTGAATAACTTTATTTAACTTGCTTGTCAAACTAAATAATTATTTAAACTTGTTTCATGAATCTAACTAAGCCAGTTCTAACTGTTTTAGCTTTTCACAAGAATGACAGCAATGGATTGTTAGCTTTCCTAGGAACAAACAGTTGCATGCACTATTTGACGAATGTCAAATGGCTGAAACCAAACAAAACCAAATGAAACAAACCAACCCAACTTAAGAACATTTGTCTGCGAAGTAGATTAAATTACCTTATATAATAATAAAGTATCCAATTCAGTATCCAATATAATTCCGATATTTATTTTAAATTACAATTATATATTTTAATTATGTAATTATTAATTATGTGCTTTACTGTCTACTATTGTCTATTTTCTCTCATGCCTTATGTTATCAGCCTTGGCAAAACATTTACGATAAGACACATGACTAAAACGTGTTAGGTCACTATTCATATCTTTTGTTAACATCATGAGTAGTTATAGGTGTCATTCATCCCAATGTAACTATTATTTAATTGCTGTTTTTAAACATTTTATTTCAACACTGATTTTTAAACTGTATTTACTGTAAACCAGGGAATATACAGTACACATGACAAATTGTTGCATTGACTTAAAAAAAAAAAAAAGAAAACATACACTTTAAATTAATGTGACAGATTTTGAGAGATTTTCATGTGAAGGTTAATTTTTAAAATGTATGTTTTCATTAAAAGTCCATAATGCTATGTTTGGGTTTGTTCCAAATTGCCTGAATTATTATTGTTATTGCACTAAAAACGTAATTATTATTGATTATTGCACTAAAATATCCTGTATGACCTGCAGGGTTACCTAATCTCCACTATCTTTACTCCCCCTTTACTATCTTTAACCCTGTTTTTTTGGTCACGTCTCAAGGCTCATGAAGGCACGTCTAGTAAATATGCACATGAGGAACTCAAAACAGTTGTTTTTAGAAGTCAAACATTCCATCATATCTACAAGCACACACACAGTACACACCATCATAACACAATCTCTGTAATTAGTTAAATTACAGGAGTTGTTGTTTCTGATTATTATGTTTCTTGTTTACGTGTTTTTAACTCAACTTATTTATAGTATGGCTTGTATTATTGCCACAGAAATAAGCAGCAATGCTCTTATCACATAAATGAATGTTTATAATGTTTACAACATATCTATAGAATTAACCCCATAACACACAGGAAGAATGAACACAAGACACAAGCACAGTCTCCTTATCCCAGAAAAAAAAAAAATTCTGTACATGAAAATGAAAATCTCTAGTAAATTGCACTTTGGGAATATGTGAGCTCTTTTTGTGAAAGTTGGTACAGTATTTCAGGTAAGGAACCATGACACCTGCTTGATTTAAAAAGAATGTGAAAATTATGTATAGGGTTTAGCATACCTGCATGCACACAAACACAGGCATCCATAATCCATAATCATTAAATATAATTCGAGTCATTCGAGTCAAACCAGGGCAACAGACTGTGTAGAATAAAAGAAAACAGTTTCTATATGAGAGTAAAAACTCTCTTTATTTCTCTATATAATTCTCTTCTGCACTCATCCCAGCAATTCATTAGTGCCTGGATACGATCAAGATAGAAAGTTTTTTCAGTACGCCTGAGCCATGATTGGACTGCCTGCTTCACACCTGAAACACCAGCCTCCCAGGAACTCCTTTAATAGCCCAAACATGGAAATAATTTAAAATGAGGTCAGGACTATGCAGGGGATGTGGCAATAACTTCTAGCAAAGGTTGTTCGTGAATGATTGTGTCTGGTGTTCCCACAGACAGACAGATGCATCTCTTTGGCAAGTTGGTGACAAGTTACACTCTCTGAATGTTCTCAGCAATGACTGCAGTGAGTCACCTCAGCCAGGATAATCATTCTCATATGCCCAGCCTTCTTTAAAGCCTTTGTAGCTCTCTTTTTATTTTACCGCAGCTAAGAGTCATCAGTGTACTGTGCTTGTTGTCTTCTGTAAATATCAATCAGTTTTCTATGTCAATCTGCCTTCAATCATGTGATTACAGCACACAATGTGGTGGCCAATTCATAATTGAAAAGGATTCCTCATGTTCCCAGTTTCACTCTTTCACAATTTGAGTCCTGTAATATACCTGTAACATCGGCAGGGGGAAAATCCATAGATGTGATAACCTGGCTTATACTGTGGGCACTATGCATGATGGCTTTATCGCTTCACGCACTTCCCTTCTTACCCTGATGCACTCTGTAACAAGGTCAATCTGAACTCATTAGACCGCATGATTTCCTAGATTCCTAAATACAAACATCATTCTGTTTCTCTCTTCAGTCTTTTCCCAAGAAAACTGATTGTCAATGAAGATGGTGAGAAAAAGAGCCGAAGGCATCTGCAGCACAAGAAAAGAATGCTGTGATCTTCCATACAGTGTGTGTCTACATGCAGATGTGTAAAGCATCACCACTAAGCCCCCTGATAAAGATGTGGTGTGCATGACTAATGAACGCAATATGTGTTCAGGAAATTGTTTGATCTGTGGATGCTTGCAAAGATTAATAGAATGTTTCAAGAAAACTTTGTTGCTATAGCAACTTCTATACTAAGACTATGTGCACAAAAATACTAACTTCTCAGGGGCACAATGAGACATAAATTTCTGCTCCCCTCTCATTACTCAAATCATCAAATATTTTTTTGTTTTTGTCTGCTGTGTGTATAAAATGTACTAACGTGCTGCACAAACTCCCTTACTTAGCTCACTATGACTGCCACTGCCATACTGCAGCTACTGAACTGGAACTACTGTACATTTGCGTTTTTATGCATACTACAATTATACAAATTAATCTAAACATTTTGGAGTAACTTTAAGTAAACAATCACATTGCATATAAATTTACTATCCATGTTAATAGAAACACCTGTACACTTGCTCATTTAATCTAATCAGCCATAAAACTGTGCAGATACAATTTAGATAGCGCTTTAGCTAATGTTTGCATAATATCACACACTTATTATTATTATTATTATTGTGGTTGTTGTTAGCATTATCATATTTTTCTACTCAATCTCTATTTCCTTACAAAGATATCTTTGATAACCCATGACTAAATGTTTTTAGAGACATTTTTGATAAAACTTACATAATGGCAGTATGTTATAAGTATAACTTTGCAGATACAATTTAGATAGCGCTTTAGCTAATGTTTGTATCAAACATCAGAATGAGAAAAAGTGTGATCTCTGTGACTTTAACTGTGTTGTTGTTGGTACTTAGTGTGCCGGTTTTAATATTAAACCCCCACCCCCACAGATCTCCTGAGATTTACACATACAACAATATCACATTTCCCTCGTTCTGTTTGTGAAAGTCTGTATGATTTCATACATTGTACTGTTGCCATATGATTGGATAAATGTATAAATAACCAGGTGTGCAGGTGTTCTATTAAAGAGCACAGAGAACACAAATACAGTGCAATTTAAAAAATGTGAATATCATGGAAGACCTTTTTTCATGATTTAATTAAAAAAGTGAAAGTCATATATTCTAGATTAACTACACATAAACTTAAATATTTTAAGAATTTTTAAGAAAATAAAAAAAATCAACTATTTCAAAATATTAGAATATTTCTCAAAATCAATCTCAAAAAAGATTTACAATACCAAAATATCTAACTTTTGAAATGTACTGTATATTCATTTATGCACTCAATACTTGATCAGGGCTCCATGAATTACTTCATCAGTGTGGCATGGTTTGGATGTGATCAGCCTGTGGAACTGCTAAAACAGCATTGAAGACCAGGTTGCTTTGATGGCAGCCTTCAGCTCATCTGTATTGTTGGGTCAGGTGTTTCTAACCTTCCTCATGACAATAGCTCATAGATTTTCTATGAGTTTCAGGTCAGGCTTGTTGGCTGGCCAATCAAGCACAATAATAACCAAGCACAATAATATCCAGTTAATGGTAGTTTCAGCATTATAAGCAGGTGCCAAAGTCCCGCAGGAAAAGGAACTTGGCATCTTCAAAAAGATTGCCAGCCGACTGAAGCATGAAGTGATCTAAAATTGTTGAAAGTTGAGTAAAATGTGGACTTTGAACTTGACAAAGTTTGTCACAGTGGACCAACACCAGCAGATGAACTGATTCTAGCCTCACTCCACCATGTGAAGCTCTCCCAAGTTCTTGAATCAGCTTTGCTTGACAATCTTCTTGAGGCTGTGGTCATCCCTGTTGCTTGTGCGCCTTTTTCCGACCACACTTTCCCCTTCCAGTCAAATCTCTATGAGTATGCTTTGATACAGCACTCTTTGAACAGGCAAAAAAAAAAAACCTTCAGCGATCATCTTCTGGACAATCTTCCCCACAGTTGTGGTTGCATGTACTGAACTAGATTGAGAGACACAGCGTATTTATTCTGTATAAATAATAATTTAATAATTTAACTCCTAATATTTTTAAATACTGTTTTTTTCCCCGAGCTTTGCCCTGTAATCATTAATTTTAAAATAAAAAAAGAGTTGAAATATTATACTTTACATAAAATGATACTAGAATATATGAAGATATCTATCTATCTATCTATCTATCTATCTATCTATCTATCTATCTATCTATCTATCTATCTATCTATCTATATTATTCAGTTTTGAATTAAATCCAAAAAAACTTTTATATAATGTACTTTTTTATTATTTTTTTCATTTATTTTAAATATTTTTAGAAATTACATAAAACAAAAGGTGAATAAAGTATCCCCTCGTCTGTAGTTGAAATAACATATGGAGTTTAATGAATAAGGTGATTTAATAATATACAGCATTTTCATCTGGACCTCATCATAATGTGTTCATCCCATTTTTAGAATTATAATTACAGGCTTGCTTACTGCTCCAAGGGTGGTTAAAATATCAAAAATACTAACTACATTTATAAAGTACTGTATAAACTGGTAGGTTCACTAAAAGTTAGAAATACAAAAACGGAGGCATCTACTTCACTTTTTGCATTTTACTTTCATCTATGGAAGTTGCCTACAGAAAAAAAAATGTAATCATAAAGGGATAGTGCAACATGATTTTGAAGAGAAGGGAAGTTTTTGGTTTTATGTCCATTCCCACTTCCCCTCACATACCTCCTTTGTGACTAGTTTGCTGTTCAGCGTTTTTTGTTATTTGCTGCCAGTTCAAGTAAGCAAATAAAAAATTAATATAATGTGAAGTAAACTGGGTGATGTCATCTTTTTATTAATTCAACAACACTGTAATGGATTTGGACTGGCAACTCGTCATGGTGTATTTTCTCCTTGTGTTCCTGGGAAAGGCTCCAGATCCACTGTGACCCTCAGCATAAAGTGGTTACCGCATATGAATGACTGAATGTAATGGATTTGTCAGAAGTATGAAGACTGTGTCAGGTTTGCCATAAATAAGATGTATCTTGAGAACAGAGAAAAGATAAGAACAAAAGATGGTAAGCACAAAGAGAAAATCCTTATAAGGAGCTGGAATAGTTGCCATACTTTGTAATGTGCTTTTAAAAGTATAGACATAAACTTCAAGGCTTCTTTGAAAAATTCAGGTAGAAATTGAAAAATGATCAGAGAGATTTATTGTCCAACATCTATCATAACATAATGATGTTTGTCACATCACCAAGCTCGAGGTTACAGTTCCCATGGAAACATGACATCACTGCAGAGAAACAGAACAGCAAATGACTTTGGAGAGCTTTACTCAAACGACTCCCATATCCAGTATGGTTATAGCCCAGGCTTAGTCATATAAATTCAGCTTTCAAGCACATATACTGAGAAAGGGATTATATTAAGCCAGGAGGAGCTATAATGCAGAAATAATTTTTTCAGGATTAAAAAGTTCATTTTTCAGTCTCAAGGCAACTACAAACATTTAAGAAGCTGAAAGTTCATTTGTGGTAAATTTTAATGGAAAAGCCTACTGATAATATAAGAATGTCCATAGAATGTACTATATGTGATGTCTGAGGTATGTAATGGTTTTTGAATGCAATCCAAGATGTTGATTAAAGTTCTGTAAAAATGTAACATCATCAATCACTCAGGAATGGTGTCAAAGAATTTTTGTTTTATCTCTGAACCGGTTTAAAATAAACTAAATGAAAAGAATATTTGGTGACACTGATTCCTATAAAGCTTATTGCAAAATCTCTTGTAATTTGGGAAAAACAACACTGTAACAATGTTTCACAAAACTCGATTAATACCAATAATAGTGTAATTACAGTAAGTCCTTGCCTGCTTAATTTGTGTTGAGTATTGCATACAAAACATTATGTCCTGCCTTGCCTGGTTTGCCTCACCTTACTCTGTGATTGCCTACATCATTCATCAAGTACATATTTCTACCAGTAATACCATATCAATAATCTTATATAATTACCAATGTACAAATACAAGTCACTTGTGGGTTTGTCCACTTCAGATCTGTTAAATCTAGTCTCCTAATAATATAGCTTTTGTTACAGTCTTTCCTTGTACTTAATATAGATTAGTTATTAGTCCTATTTGTAGTTAGGTTTACTTTAGTCTTTGTTTGACAGTTTTCCTTAGTTTAATATTGCATTTGATTAACATTTTGTTGTGCTCTGTTTCTCTAACATTTTAACCTTTAATCTGTATTAAACATATTAATCATAATACCATACAATTCTTCTTCTTCTTCTTCTTATTATTATTATTGTTGCTGCTGTTGTTGTTAGCATTATCTTATTTTTCTACTCAACCTCTATTTCCTTACGAAGATATCTTTGATAAACCATGACTAAATGTTTTTAGAGGCATTTTTGATAAAAATTACATAATGTCAGTATGTTATATGGCCATGTCAATAAATGTTCTGAAATTAACTGAAGTGACAAAGAAAGAAAGTAAAATGATTACATAATTTCCCATTTGCCAAAGCAAGGATTAAAAATGTGAAAAACACATTAAAAAAACAATGTTACCTGTGATAAAATGTGGCATAATGTTTCAGAGTATTAATGTTACAGAAGGCCTGTGATTGATAAACAGAAAAGAGCTCTTTCAAAGCATGTGGATGACCATGTTTCAAATATGGCTTAGCTGAGATGATCGACCTTAACCCACAAGCAGCATTAGAACATGTGCCCTTGGAGACCTCTGCATAGACCAAGAGCCAATTCTCCTAATCCAAATAGATAGAGGATGCTATATCTATAGCTGTGCCTTGACAACATCTCCTGTTTGAAAAGCAAATGCCACCATAGTATTCAAGATTGTCCGAAAGGTACATTTTAGGTGGACTCTTGCAGTTCCCATGTTCAGTTAGCATGTTCCAAACCTGCCATAATAGTTACCCAAAATGGTGGCAGATGGTACTGGATAGGATACCAACTCCCGGCTCATGCCAGCAAACAGTTTTCCATCAAAGCGAGTTAATCACCATGCATGGTTCATTCACTTCCATGGGAGTGCTGTAGTGCCACAGAGGCACCCCATATGGAATCCCAGTTTGAGAATCAAATAGTTACATCAATAAATTTGAACTGATGGTGGTCTCTGCCATGTTGTGAAAAATGCCTGAATCTGCCATGCCTGAAAAATGTTGAGATGGGCAAATACATAAATTATCAGAGCGGCACAAGACAAGATGGTCCTGGCCCGCCACAGAAGCTACTTAAGTGGGCCCGTACATGATTGGAATCATTGAGGTTCCACTCCCTTAACTCAATCATTAGGGCATCTGCCCCACTAATGACCGAGTTAAGGGGGTGGAACCTCAATGATTGGCACTAAAGTCATTTTCGACAATGATTGTCCTTGATGAAACAGAACAGCCCATTAGGTCATGACAGGCCTGACTGCCTACAATCTCCATACTTACCTCTTTTATTTTGCAAAATTGCACAGAATTCAACAATCAGGCAACAGATTGCCCTGAGATCACTGATAGAGGGAATGACTTGGCATTATCCTCTTCAGTAAAGGCATGTGTTAAATTAGATGATCTGGCACCCTTGGCCATGATCAAGCTATGCCTGTGGTTTTGGTCTTTCAGAGGGAAGCGCAGTCCACTTTAAGAAATGTTTCTGATGACCAAAGCCTCAAGTACAAATGCCTTGTTAAGTCAGGCTGTTTTGTAATTCAATCATATGGATGGCCCAGATGTAGAAACTGCTGGACAAGAGCAAGTCCCCATTATACTGTACACCGATCAGCCATAACATTAACAGCACTGCCAGATGAACTGAATAGTTCTGAATTATATATCAGTAAACTGACGAAGTGTCCAAGTTTGGCCCAATCCCACAAAAAAGACAATGCAGCACAAATCGCTGAAAAAAGTAAATGGTGGCAATGACAAAAAGGTATTAGCACATGCACAGGGCTCAGTGGGCAAAGAAATGTTGACCCGGCCTGCCCAGAGCCACCCTAGTGGAACAAGAGGAACCTAAAACAAAGGTAGTTTTAGCGCTAATATTTTCTTTATTGTGCCACTATAACACTGTGATGTCCTCATCAGGGACTTTGTCATAGCCTGTCTAAAAAGAGCCTTTGCCACTCTCAGCCAAGATGAAAACGAAGCCGTTATTTGTCACATACTGTACAGTATACATTACAACACAATATTTTGCTCAGGCGTCCAGCAATGGTAGCTTGGTAGCACTTGGGCTTGAACCTCTGACCTTCTTATCAGTAACTGGGTTACAGTAACTGTATAGTTACTGTACAGGATGTGAAGGTGAAATGATCTTTTTGGACCACCTTCTTGCTACCAAATGTTTTAACAAGAAGAGTTGCATGCATTAGCAATGAGCTTGCCCTGCATACGCAGGTAGCCAGATGGTGCGAGAGTCACAGAACCTAGAGGTTCTCCTCATGCCATAGAAAAAAAATGCTACTGTATATCATAGACCACTATCTTATTTTATTGTCTTGGCATACTACAGTATGTGCAGAAATAAGATGATATGGGGATAAAAATACTTTATGTTGCAACTTTCTGTTGTAGTAACTTTGAAAAAAAAAAAAAACATTTAATACAGTGTACATTATTAATAGCAATATTACACTTAAATAATACATGAAATAAATAATAGGTGGATTGAAATAATTTCCCACTCACAGTAACTGCTTTATTTATGGTGGTTTCAGAGCCTATCCCAGAAATGCTGGGTGTGAGGTAGGAACACCCAGGATAGGATGTCCATCCGTTGCTTGGCATCATTTATGTACACGTTCACACCTAGTGCCAAGTTTTTAAGTGGAAACCGGAGAACCCACATCAACATGGGAAAAACATGTGCAGAATGCACAATAACTTGTGCATAGGAACCCTGGAGCTGTGATGTGGCAACATTGCCTGCAGATTAGTTATGCATTCCTGGAACAATAACGTTAGTAAAATAATTTGGATACATTAGGTATGATTGCTACATGTGGCATTAACATGACAAAATAAAAAGATTCAGTTGTTTCAGTTCTCAATGATCTGAAATCGTAAATTATGTCTTTAAGCTGAGAGACAAGTGAATCTTTATCTGATTCGGTAGTGTCAGCTGGCCAAATTATGTAAATGCTTTAAAATCTCTTAAATATTAAATCTGCCTCCTAGTCCACTGCTCCTTAATAGATTTTCAGAATAAACCAATAACAATAGTAGAAAATAATAAAACTGATTACACTTTCATCAAGAGGTTGATGGATTTGTAATTAAAACTGAATAGATTTTCCCCCTTTGGGTAGTGCTGTTATGTTTCTCTCTCTCTCTCTCTCTCTCTCTAATTACGGTCTTCATGCATAGACAGTGTTAAGTGAACACCAGCTCTCGGTGTGTGTAGGTGGCAGTGGAGGCTCGGTCTAGTCATTTTCTGAGACGGAAAACATGCTGTACTCATTCATCAATATGTCCCACCCATCTGTTTGTCCTCCCTCTACCTCTCTGGTCACTTCCTCATGACTCACCACAGACTGCAGTACTGTAGCTTGCACTATTTATTTCAATTTGGCTGTAATGCAAAGAAGACTTTCAGTGAAGCTGTGTTATGAATGCTAATGTATTGTATACAGACCAGAACTACAGCAATGAATGGTTATATTTTTCTCAAGCTGTTAAAGTTTCTACATCCTCCTAGTTGTCTCTACTTAACATTCTACTTCAAATCAACGAAGGGGTTTACATTTAGAATTCTATAGTCTAATAATTAATAATAATAATAATAATAATAATAATAATAATAATAATAATAATAATAATAATAATAATAATAATAATTACCCCTCCCCCCTCCCCACCACAAAGCACTTTGTTCCACTTTGGTGTCTATAATAGTATAGTCTGTTAATCTGAAATCCAAAAGAATCTTATTCTGGACATTTTGTTAGATTTACTGTAATTAGTTGTAAAATGCCATTTTCACAGGCATATTATTAACAGATATCAGGGAGGTGCTGGAGGGTTGGAACAGGTATATAGATGGTGTCTGTTTTGTTCTTGAAATTTATATGAGTCTGAAATTTCGTACAAGCTCATAATATGCATCTTCACACACAAAAGACCAGATTCACATATATTTTAAATAAAAAAATATATGTTCTCAGTATAATGAACATATGAAGGAAAGTTTTATACATGGTGCTACAGTATGTTTCACACTCATCTTAAAATGGATTCAAATCACGTTTCTGCTCATCATTCTACACAAAATGCTCCACAATGACAAAATAGCTGCTCTATTGGGTTGTTACCTGTTGAAATATACATGTTGCCCCAGCGTGACATCCTCAGCACACTGGATAAGGTTTCACTCATTATGCATCCATTTTCCCCCACTATTCTGACTAATCTCCTAGTCCCAGTTGCAGAAAAGCATCTCCATAGCACAATGCTGTCACTATGAGTTTGGATAATTTTAATATGGTGATGCACAATTCCTGGCTTACTGATTCTAAATTGTTCAATTTTTGTTTTGTGCTTCTTATGGCTTGAGTCCTTTAGGACTGGTCATGCTACCATATTAGCCCTGCTTTAGACAAACAAGTCTATAATCCACAGAAACCCCACTCTGCAACGTGAATGTCCAGTGACTGATTGTTGTGGCGTGGGTTGTTTATCCTGTGTATTCCGTGGGTCCTTGATCAGATTGGGAGCCAAGTAGTTTGAAGGTCAAGTCAGCGACCTTGGGCTCTTTGCCAGGTGCATGATAGGGTGTGTTGCGCTGGGTTCTGGTGGCAAGTTCTTGGCTCCGATTTTTCAGTCCAGTCCATGTACCTGACAAGTTTTTTGTTTTTTTGAAGTCACACAGTGAACTATGAATCAATCAGGCACAGACACACACACACACACACACACACACACACACACACACAAGACATCCAACATACAAAAAACATCTAAGGGTGTTTTAGAATCAGTGAGCAACAGGTGCAGATGATAGATGATCAGGCCGGTGATTAGTATACCGCGATATAATCTACTTTTGTGCATTGTTTATATATATTGCAGGACTATTTGAATAGTGTTTAGTCCCTTCATGTGTAACTGCGAGCTCAGCTGATTGCTATTGAAGCGTTTTGCCAACATCTCATTAAATACATGGCAGTGCGAGCTCTTGTGCGTGGGTGTGTATGTGTGTTTAGCCACAGAGAATGAGCAAACAGGCTCATATTCAACTGAATTTAAGCCAGGGTATTTCTATCAAAAACAGAGGTTTGTGAGGCACAGTTTACAATGAGCTTTCTTACCAATTAAGCTATGTGGACTGCAATAAATGTGTGTTTTATGTGATTTCCATTCACAAGTTTCCCTTTCACATGCCTCCGGGACTTTAAATGCTTCACTCTATCTATCCAGTTTTGTAAACCTGCTTTTAGATCCCTAAATTTGAAAACAGCATGTGTGAGATTGAACACTATCTTTGAGCCACAGTCATTTAGAAACCTAAGTGGAATATGGAAAATTAACATCTGGCATAAATTTTGTCACTGGCCATAGAAATGAAATGTCACTCCAAGTAAAATAAAATAACCGTTATGTTATGATGTTTATATGGATTTTTCTTTTTTTTTTTTGTGAAAATACACAGATCCCATATTAGAGCAAATACACCAAACATACTATATTAGACAAAGTAAGTAGTATACTGTATACAGTAGTACAACTACATATGATTTAACAGCTTTGATCAGAATCAATGTGAGCTTTTCTCAGCATTCTATTTAAAAAGGTAAATTTGGCAGGCAGCATATCAGGACACCTAGCACTTTTCTGGGCTCATCTAAGGACTTTTATTCACAAAAGAACATCCTTGTAAAGATATATAAATATATTATCCAAATGTATCCAGAAGATAATGGGATTCCTTTTAAATCTAGTTTCTTTCGAAGTTTCTTCATAATTTTTTCCCAGAGAGTCTTTTCTTGCCTCACTCATTAGGGCCCTAAATATGTGTATGTACACTATATTGCCAAAAGTATTTGCTCGCCTGCCTTCACATGCAACATCCAATTTTTAATCCATAGGGATTAAAAATGTTGGGATATGATGCTGGCCCGCCCTTTGCAGCTATAACAGCTTCAACTCTTCTGTTAAGGCTTTCCACAAGATTTAGGAGTGTGTTTAAGGGAATTTTTGACCATTCTTCCAGAAGTGCATTTGTGAGGTCAGATACTGATGTTGGACGAGAAGGCCTGGCTTCTTAAAGCCTCCGCTCTAATTCATCCCTAAGGGCAAATCCCTATGGATTAAAAATTGGATGCTACTCAAGTTCGTATGCATTTGAAGGCAGGTGAGCGAATACGTTTGGCAATGTAGAGTACTAGTCTGTAGCCAAGAAGATGAGAATATACTGTACCATGGAGGTGGTGGAAAATCTGTAAAACACGGAACTCTTAATATTTCCACAGATTCAGCTTTAAAATATGAGCTACAGTAACTTACTGGTTCTCAGGTTAAATTCTAAATAGCATTGAATGGAAAGCAATAGGATGTTACATTTCTTATTCTACACACTAAGTAGTGCCCTTGATCAGGGCTTAGAGAGGGATTTGGAATTTATCCTTGTATTAGAAGATATTTAGCTTTGTAGCTTGAGTAAGACATTTCATGTACATTTCATGCCATTAAGTTTGTTGCTTAAAATAACCCAGGCAGCAGATCAGAACAGAAGTGCAACTCTGTACTGTACAGTAAATGCATACAATGATACATAATAATCCAGTCACCAATTTACTGTAAAGCACAATCTTTTAAAATGCTGTTAAAATATAACTACTGTAACTAATGCTGGAACAATACAGATGTTTTCTGTGAATAGATATGTCGTGGTTAAGGATGAAATTTTTACTATTTATGTACAGTATATCTGCCTGAGGATGGTGAAATGCAACACTACAATCATTCTATGCCAATGTGCAATCTCTTTTTGCCCTACTACTAATGAGGTACATTTTATGGCCAAGTGTTTGTGAACACCTTCTCATCACACTCATACGTTACATGTGCTTTTCGAACATCTTATTCCAGATTTATTCTGCTTTATCTCTTATAATAACCCCCAGGAAACGTTCTAATAAGATTTTACACCACATTGTGCAGTGTAGTTATGGGGATTGGTGCCTATTCAGCCACTAGAGCATTAGTTAGGTCAGGTACTGGTGTCGGAAGGGTGCAGTTGAAATTCAAATTCATCCCAAAGGTGTTGAGTGGGCTTGAGGTCAGGGCTACAGTATGTGTAGTACACTAAAGCTCATCCGAGCCAAACTTGATAAATTATGTGTATGTGTACACAGGAGCATTTCCATATTAGAAGAATCTTGGGGTTATGGAAGAGACCTTGTAATATGAAGAGAAGCGAAGAGAAATCGTAATGCTACAGTACAAAAAAACATTTTATGCAATTGTCTCCCTCACATTTTGCGGCAACAGTTTGGGGAAGGGTGAGATGATCAGGTGTAGACTAATATTTGATCATGTCGTTCACCTTAAGAAATTCTACTGTGATAGTGGTAAACTAACTAACAAAGTAGACAGTTCTCTACTTTAGTACAAATTTAATTTCCAGACTTATAGGAAAACTGGGGTAATTGCTAAAAATGCTAAAATTGGGTTTAGAAGTGTACAACACACTATTAAAGCCTGGACGAATATGGGTGAACCATCATCTCCAAAAAGAAATGTGCCCGAAAAAAAAGAGTTGATCTCACAACTGAGTTTTTTCTTTCTTGATGGCATGGGCATATTCCAAGTTGACAATGCCAGTATTCATCAGGATCAAATTGGGAAGGAGTGGTTCACAGAGCCTATCACATCATTTTCACATATGGATTGGCCACCACAGAGTCCAGACCTTAAACCCACTGAGAATCTTTGGGATGTGCTATAGAAGACTTTAGGGAGCAGTCCAATGTCCCATCATCAATACAAGGTCTTTGAGATAAATGAATGTGACTCTGGATGGAAATAAATGTTGTGACATTACGTAAGCTTCTTGAAATGATGCTACGGCCGTAATCCAAGCAAATAGCAGGCCAGTGAAATATTAGAGTGTGAAATATACTGTAAATAGTGTGAGTTTTTTTTTGTGGCTGTTCTCATAAGTGCTGTTCTCATATTTCTCTCTGTCTCTTTACCTCTCCCTGTCTCTCTCTTTCCAGCTACACATGTCGCTCCTGAGCTGCCAGTGATCCAGACCCCCTCTGCCCTCTGGGCCTATCTGACTCGCCCTGGTGCCCCGTGTGGTCTGTTTGGGATGCGTGTGGTGACTGGGGACGGTTCCACTTTACCAAGACGGTCCTGGCCTCTCAGACGACTTGTGACTGCAGTTGCTTAATAGTTCAGGACTGGAGTTTCCTACAGTCTTCCTGAGCCTCCAATAATTGTGTGCTGCTTTTGACAATGGCAGCTGTTAAAAGTAAATTGAATTGAATATTTGTTTGATCATGGGCAATAGGCTACACAATACACACAGGCTACCTTGCAATAGGGACTTGTGATCAGGAAACAAATTATTTTTACCAGAGTACCTGATTTGATCTATCCATTCATTGTCTATACTGTTTATTCTGTGTAGGATCCCTGTCCGAGGCAACTCAGGGCACAACGCAGGGGACACTCTGGATGGGGAGCCAAACCATTGCAGGGCACAAACACATGCACTTACATACCCAATTATACACCATGGGCAATTTGGAAACACCGGTCTGCCTCTATGCCACATGTCTTTGGACTATGAAAGGAAATCTAAGTACCTGGAGGAAACCCAAGAGCAGAAGCATAACATACAAACTACACCCACACAGACCAGAGGTGAGATATGAACCCTCAATTTGGTGCTAAAAGCTACTCTTTGGTTACAATCTTAATTTGTACCCATTTTGTATTTAAATTTGTTTACAATATAGTATTGATTAATGACTTCTGATGATTTGGCCTTAAGGAGTCTAATCAGCTGAACAATATTTAAGTTAAGTAGTTGGTTCACAGAGATCTCTCATGGCTCCAAGTGTGTGTTTGTGTGTGTTTAAAAGTATTTGGCATCCATATATCCCCTTTTACATGTAAGTTAGCAGATAAAAACATTTCCAAGGCCCTTTATTTCTAAAAACACAAATACACTGTGCTTACATCAGCTCTTTAAATTGTGGTGGAGTGTTAAACCTCGCAGTAAAACTAATCCACCCATTTTTATGCATCTTAATTTGGTTGCGCACGTAATTATGTTGAGGATCCTATTAAACCGCTCATGTTCGTAAACACACAGGCTTCTGGGCTTCTGGATACACTCCGGCACTCACCCACATTCTCCACATACAGTACATGCACAAACACCAAGATGGTCTTCAAACAGTCAGCTAAATGCTACTGTACAAAAGCAGACAAGGATCTTCTCTGTGGTGTGAATTTCATATCTTGCCACAAAGTAATGGAAAATGACTTTCTATTTGTGTGTGTTTGTATGTGTGTGTGTCTGTCTGCATGTCTGTGTGCATGCACATGAATGTGCCTCATATGGTTTCCTGTGACTTGTTACCACAACACATGTACACAAACACGGCCAAACACACACACAGACAGCAATTTACTACTGTACCTCATGCCTTTCTTCTCCCTATCATTAGCCACTTACACACTCCTTTCAAACGCCATTCCCTTGGGATGTCAACAGCGTACTTTAAAAGCTGGGTGTGACATGATGATTAAAAACCCGACCCTCATACGCTCCTTCTGTGGGTCACAAGTATATGGCCTTGGTTAAGCTGGAATGTACCACGTTGCTCCATGTTTAGGCTGTTGCTCTGACTACAGCATTGGACTGTTTTCTTTTCTTTTTTTTTAATGTTCCCGGACATGTTATATGTTATATTAACTAACAGGAGTCAAAAATTTTACTTATCACTTATTACTTATTGCATGTTCTAGCACCAAGGCATAAAATCCACACTTCTTTCTGTTTGCAAACAAAGCCTTTTCTGCTTGGGATCCTTTTTGTTGTATCAGCAGCTTTGAGACGAGTGATTAGGATATAAAAAAAAAAGTCAGATAGGCTGGTTGTGTCACTTGCCTCCATACGCACAAATTACAGTTTTACGGGCCAATCTGCTGCTGTGGACGTGCGTGTCCTCTCTGAACTCCCCAGTGGGTAATGTCTTGAAACATCAGCTCAGCAGAGGTACACATGCCTTATGAGAACATAAATAACACCAAAGTGCTAAATAGATAGACACTATGAGAGGACGCTGAGATCGAGATTGCTTCAGTACTACATGTGTTAAATATTCTATGTTCTGGAACACTGTGGCAGATCGCTGACCGTACCAGCTTCAGATTTATAGTCGCTGACTTTCCGCATGATGGAAAATCAACCAGATACCAGGTAAAATTATAGGATTTCTAATATATAAATAACATTCAAAGCAAACCAATGACTGCTAGCCATTCCATAATTATACATGTTCATAACATTTCATCGATGCTGAATTTTTACATAAATTACTGTACATGTGACTTGAGCAAAAGCAGAAAAATACTTTCTGGTGCAGTTGATGATCACTTACACACAAACCCTAAAAATTTGCACTTTCACACTTTCTGCAATGTGCTTAACCGCGATGAGGTGAAGAAGGCTACAGTAGGTTAGAATCTTTCATTCATAAACATAGCATTTTTGTTAAAAAGTGTCTCACCTAAGTGAAAAAGTGAATTTTCAGATAGGATCATATAATTTTTCATAATACTTAATGCTTCTTATCTTCCAATCCATTTTTTAAAAATAAATATGTATACACATTTATATTTTTATCAGATAAAAGAAACACATACACACACAAAGAAACACATTTTGAGGTCCTTTTATGTAGTGTTCATAATTTTTCTTTTATTTAAATATTTTATTATCTTAATTGTCATTCAGATGAAACTTCGCCAATTTAGATTTCATAAAATGTATTATTTTAAAATGCAAAAATTGTTAAGATATTGCAACATGAATTTTCCATGTTTACGGACACCACAAACAAAAAACAATATAAGCAACAAAAAACAATATAAGCAACAATTTTTGCAGGTCATATGCTTCTAAAAGCTTGCACCAATTTTACTATCAATAGTCATAAAGGAATATGAACAAACTGCATTATTTTAGCTTGAAGTGGACAAAGTACAATGCTGAAAATAGGTTTAATTCAAATTCACATATCTGTGCTGTCTTTTTAGTGTCTGTTTTTGGTAAATAAAAAGGTGATTTCTGAGCCAGAGGAGAGTCTTGCCACCTTTTTTTCGGGAAGATTTTAAATGTCATGAACAAAAAGCATGGGTTTATTCATGTGTTTTTCTCATGTTTCTTGTACTGTATGTATACACACGCAAGAAGCCCATGAGAATGTCCAAAAATAATAAAAAAGTTAATTTTCATTATATATGTCTCCTTCAATTTCTACATGAAACAAAAGAAACACCTGCAAATGTGTTTTTGACAGCATTTTATATATTATTAAAAGTGGGATATTTTTCAGGCCTTGTGATGGATTGGTAGACAGTCCTGATATTTTTAATATGTGTTTAATTTAATTGGCCTATTGTATGAGGTTAAAACATGAAATCAATCAATATTGTTACCTATTAAAATAGTGTGATTACAACAGTAAATTAAAGCAGTATGCATGTTGGTTATGCTAATTTGTTTGGTTGCCATAGCAAAATGACAGCCTCAAGGTCTCTCTCTCTCTCCCAGGCTCATGACAGAAAAAAGACCACTCACCATATCTGCATGCAGTAATGGTTCAAAATCACACTATCAGTACTTTAAGTACTTTAAATGCACCATTTTACCATTTTGAAAATATGTGTTTACATGCCTACATTTTGTAAAAGCAAACGAAGTATGGCAAATTGTTATAAATTAATGAACTTAGGGAAAAAAACATAAGCGTAATGTCTATGCTTGATGTACTAGTGTATATAGGGAATTCTGTGAACGTACATGAATTACCCATATTAAAGCAAATATTGCATGTAACATATCACACATAACAGATTTATTGATAAAACAAATGTACAAATACACTGCCTGGCCTAAAATTTGTTTAATAGTGAAAGTAAAAATATTTCCACATACAGGTCCTTCTCAAAAAATTAGCATATTGTGATAAAGTTCATTATTTTCTGTAATGTACTGATAAACATTAGACTT
>JAQMYG010000017.1:12416710-12436610 GCA_030014215.1 Clariallabes teugelsi
GCACACCGATTTGCACACCCTAACCCGTCTTGCAAAAGCTTTATTTTCCTGATGAATTCTCTAACCTTGTGTCACGTCCTCCTTTAATCAATTTATCTAAAGTCATATGTTTCCTTATTTCAGTGTGACATCTTATTGCACATTTTGTTCCTATTTTTTTGTTCTATGTTCTGTGGCATCTGGAGGTTGTATGATTTTCAGAGTATGGATTATCCTTGTTTGTATCTGCCTGTATCTGTGTATTTAAAATGATTTTAAATTGTTTATTATGCCTAATAAATTGCATGTTACGTTCATGCACTTGCATCCTCACTTCATGTTTAATTTCATTTATTTCCTTTTTCTCCATTCATTCATTTATATAGAACCAGATCTTGGCAACATTTTCATTAACAATTCTGTCTGTTGCTCCTCTGTCACTGAAAATGCTCAGCATGGGGCAACATGATTCCTGCCCTACTGGCTGTCTATTAGTGTTTGTTCTATAACACAATTCACATTTTGACCACTAGGTGAAATAATAACTCTATAGCACTAAATACTTGTTGTCTTATAATCGAGCAAAATCTACAAAAAGTTTAACAACACACTGGTTCACAAAGTCTTTCGAAATATGTGATAAACATTTCAACAGAATTTAAAACGCATGGAGCAGTGAATGAGGATTTCATGAAGATTCAATTAAAATCGTACAGCTCATTCTTGCCCCTATAGAAGAGCCACCACTTACTGCAACACAAATATCAGATGATGGTAATCATCGTGGGTTGCATTACAAAGCTGCTTGAATGTGATTAAGGGCTGGTAGAGATAAGCTAACCCATCTCTGCCAGCTTAGACAACTCATTAATGCAGAGGGACCTGCTGTGATTAGCTGAGTGTGAATGGGACATCCCTCCATGCGATTGGCTCTGTGACAGTGTGGGAATTCATGGGGACCTCAGGAATCGCACTGAGAGCGTGCCAACCTCAACAGTGCTGCCACACATGTTGCCCGGCAACAGGAGCGTGTGCTATATTGTATTGCTCTAACATATAGGTTGTGTGTCTGTGAAAGAGAGAGAGAGAGCGGGAGAGTCTGTGTGTGTGTGTGTGTGTGTGTGTGTGTGTGTGTGTGTGTGTGTGGGTGTGAGAAAGAGAGAGACAGAGAGAGTGAAAGAGATTCTGTGCGTGTGTGTATGTGTGTGTGTGCACATATATTTGCTGGCTGATTATAATTATCAAGAACCTTTAAAGATAACCAACTAAAAGGCAGTGTTGTTTGAGCCGAACCCAGTTCTTAAATGCATGATCATGTTAAGAGTTGGCAAACACTACACTGAGAGGGTTTTTTCCATTCAAGCTATTTTGAACGACTTGGCACTATTGTGCATTTTTTTTCCCCCTTCTCACTAATCGGCAATTTATTAGGCCTTCCTTTGAAGTGAGAAGTGAATCATTGTCTTCCTGTGAAATGTTTCGCTGCCTTGTGAAACATAATGCGGTGTCTGTAAAGCCGGTAAAACTGGTGTTTCAGAACCTGCCGAAAGGGAGTTGTTTTAACACAGGAATGCAAACTGTCTTGTCCATGGGAAACTCACTTCCCTGGCTGTGTGTGTGTGTGTGTGTGTGTGTGTGTGTGTGTGTGTGTGTGTTAGAGAAATAGAGAGCATTATACTGTATGTATTTCTTGGTGGCGACCAAATATCTCCACAAGGATCGAAATATCAGACAGTTTTGAATGTGTGGTCCCCTTGAGAAATTAGCTTTTAAAACCAAAAGAACATGGTTTCCTTACTTTTGTGGTTAAGAGAAGGGTTAAATTTAGATGATATAACACTTAGTTGTAAATTATATTATTTTTCAGAAATGTCAGTGCAAGTTCTTCGCATAGATAGTAAGATATTAACTTAGACTGACATATTGTGTGTGTAATCCATATATAATATATATAATTCTTCATGGCATAGATTCACATTGAAGATACACATTACTCGAACAAGTTCTTTAGAGATTTTGGTTTATATCGACATGATAGCAACACGCAGTTGCTGCAGATTTCTTGGCTGCACATCCATAATGCCGTTCCACCATATCCCAAAGCTGCTGTACTGGCCTGAGATCTGGTGATCTGGTGATCTGGTGACTGTGGAGGCCCTTTGAGTACAGTGAACTCATTGACATGTTCAAGAAACCAGTTTGAGTTAATTTTAGCTTTGGGCGTGGTGTCATAAAGAGATGGACATGGTCAGCAACGATACTCAGGTAGGCTGTGGTATTTAAATGATGTTCCGTTTGGTACTAACCAGCCCAAAGTGTCCAAGAAAATATCACCCAAACCATTACACCACCACCACCAGCCTGAACCGCTGATACAAGGCAGGGTGGATTTATGCCTTTTACCATCTGAATGTCACAGCATGTTGCCTTGTCCTTAGACCAGTTTCCAATCTTGACGACTTTTGGTGAATTGTAGGCTCTTTTTTCTTGTTCTTAGCTGACAGGAGTAGCACCCGGTGTGGTCTTCGGCTGCTGTTTCAAGGTTCAACGTGTACATTCAGAGATGCTCTTCGACATACCTTGGGTGTAATGAGATGTTATTTGAGTTTCTGTTGCTTTTCAGCTAAAACCAGTCTGGCTATTCTTCTCTGACCTCGGGTATCAACAAAGCATTTTCTCAAGGAAAATTTTCTCTTTTTTTCAGACCATTCTCTAGAGATGGATGTGCATGAAAATCCCAATAGATCAGCCAGCCAGCCATTCATCCATCTAGGAGCTTCTGTAGTCCAACTAGGGGCTGTGGAGGCCATTGTATTTATTCCCATTTTGTACAACCCATGGTAGGAACTGAAGTCAACATTCACATGCACATTCACACACATATTCACACACTACGGGGAATTGGGAATGCCAATTAGCCTCATCTGCATGTCTTTGGACTGTGGGAGGAAACCAGAGAACCAGGAGGAAACCCAGGCACAGGGAGTTCATGTAAACTCCATGCACACAGACCCGATGTGGGAATCGAACCCAGAACCTGGAGGTGCAAGGAGACAGCGGAATTCATGAGGCCACATCACCGCAGGTGTTCAAGTCCCATCTAAAAACTCTTATGTTTTCTTTGGCCTTTAAACCAACATGAGATGTTGATTTTATATATTGTGTTTGGATTAGTGATGTTTTTTTTTATATTATTTTATTATTTATGTCAAGCACTTTGGGACATTCTTGTTGTTAAAGTGCTATACAAATAAAGTTGAGTTGAGTAACCACTAAGTCACAGTGTCACCATTAGATCAGCAGTTTCGCAAATACTCAGACTAGATGCTTGGTTTGAACTTCAGCTGATCATCTTGACCATAAATGCATTGAGTTGCTGCCATGGGATTGTTCCTTTAGATGTGCATTTGATGAAGTGTTTTTGTTTGTAGAATTTTCCAATTCCAATGTGTCCTGCATCACATTCAGGCAGGTTGAGTTGTTTGAGTTTTGTTGCATCACGTTATTTTAATGTGTTAAGCATTTCTTTTTATTCTTATCATTGCAAGAATGAACTAGACAAAGTTCATCCTGATTAATTTGTAGGAAACAGAGGAAATAAATAACTGATTGAGCAAAAAGCAGTAAGTGAGTAAGAAAGAGGGATAATGAAGGGATTGAGTGAAGGAGGTCTTTTTAAGTGCTCCTGTTCCAAATCAGCTCCCACAGTTTGGAGATAAAGGGACCCAGTTGTCATGGCAACACAAGTATAAAAGGGAAAGTATCTGATGGGCTTTGCAGGGGTGGTTCATCCTGTGCCATACAAACGCACATACACACACACACACACAGGCACATTATTACAGTATCCCATACGCAAAACCCCCAAGTATACACACCTGATTTTTGTGCAGACGATAAGGAGACATTCTACAACACTGTGTTTCCTCTGGAATAGTACACTCCAAAACATCGAACACACATTGAATAAGACAGACACTCCTTTAACAATCAAGAGGAAAAAACTCTTATGTTTTATTTCACCATAAATTTCACATTGTGAAAAAAATCACTTGTACAAAATAACGTTAACCGCCGTGGTTGTGACAGAGCGACAACAGAACAAAACATACTAGAACGTACAGAATAGAACAATACAGCCCAACATTGACAGTGTTGACAGACAAAGGCAGACGATGATTAAGAGTTTTATGCCACGTGCAAGCCTGCGACTCGGCTCTTGATCTTCGAGTCGGGGAAAACAGGGTCAGTGGGAGAGGAAGAGGGAGGGGGAGAGCGAGGACAAACAAAACACTTGACAGCTACCAGTTCAAACGCTGTGTGTAGTTGTGGGACGGGAGGAGGGGAATTGTTGACCATTGCCTGGGAAACGCTACTTGAGACGAGGCAAGGACGGGATATCTGATTAGCTGGAGGTTTGCGTGTGCAGTGTGCTGGAAAAAAACAGAGAGGGCTTTCTGTTTAAGCGTAGATCTGAGCGCTTCAAAGGCAGCAGGATAAAGCAGCATTACATTGAAAAAAGGGAGAAGGTGGAAAGGAAGAAGCTCGGGGAAGGAATGTGTGGCTCGGCCTCTATCTTTCCGATCTCGTCATGCGTTCTATAAGAAACCGAAGTCAAACCTATCCCTCCCGAGATCTTCTATAAAGCAGGCATTTCGCATGACAAATAAAGCATACAGAACTGCTACCTTCAATCTATAAATGCATAAGCTTATTCGTACCCTCTTCACACTTCACAGGTTGTAAATTGTGCTCACAATTATGTCTGACCTGTTATTCTACAGCTTCTTCCCATTGCTCTATTCTGTGATACTTAAGTACAAACACAGCGTGTGACCTTTGGAATGTAGCATCATCATCATCATAATAATAAACACAGTTCAATATGAGTCACTGAACGTAGCCACAAAATAAAACCCTTCATAACACATAGGACTGGTAAATACAGAAAACCCTGAGGAAAAGAAAATTTATAGTCCAATGCCACTCTTTCGTTTTACAGATGTTGGTAGGAAAGTCATTTAACAGCAGTCTAAGGACTGTTTCAATGTCTCCAACAACGCTTACTTAAGACTTTGAATAGGGGGAGAAAAAAAAAGAGCAAACGTCTATCTCGAGGGTGTTAATAATAATTAACACCTGTCACTGTGCTCAGGGACATCTGTGACAGGTCCAGTTGTTTTATGCGCCGCAGCTGCTGATGTCAGATTTCTCACTGCATGCCATGGTGTCTTTATCGGTCATATCAAATTAGACTGACACCAAGTTCTAATATCGTGACACTGACAAAGCATTATCAGCAAGTGGCCACGCTACGATACTGTGCAGTCAACTTAGGCCAAGGTTTTATTGCAGCTTTTTTATTGTTTTGCTTTCAGAATCATTTTTGCGTCTTCAGTAAATGTATCTTCATTTATAAGTTTTGGTGTAACTGCATACTGTAAGCATAGGAAATCCTGAATTTTAAACACCATTACATTTAATCCTAAAGTCCCTGGGCCACGACTAGAACTTTTTTCTCTCTCTTTTGCAATAGGTCACAGTATGCATTCTTAACCCCCAGCCCTTCCCCCAAGGGTTCCCAAACCAACTGCTCCATTGTAATTCTGGGTAATCTGATCTTACGATGTCATTCCTCCCATTCTTATCCGGGTGATGACCTCAGACCTCAAGCCTGCCCGCTTTCAGGTCAGTCCAACCAGTGGTCCGGGATTCTCTGACCCTTACAAATTCGGCTGCGCCACTACGAAGTAGACGTGTGCAAAAGAGCAGTTCGTATGTAACACAAAGCAGTACGGGCCATGCGTAGCACAAAACACTTGCGAAATCTGTACAGCTCGATATGTATGCAAGCATCTTTTTTTTATCAATAAATACAAAACTAAACATACACAGAAATTCAAATTAATAATAAAAAAAATAACACACAACTGTAAAATAAAGCTTATAAATTAAGACTATGAATAGACACTGCTCTCTTTTCAGTTCAGGTTGTTCGTTGTTGTTGCCATGGAGACATTACCTCTCCAGCAGACAGAACGACTCTCACCTTACTCTCTCTCTCTATCGTTCTGACTTTCACATTTATATTGAGGCTGTACTGTACGTGCGAGAACAGAACCACTCAGCACAAAGTTAAGCAGGCTAACTTTACACCAATGAGTTCTCTTGTCTAGTCATTAGGAGGTGTTGACAAAATGACAGTGTCCCTGTCATGAAAAAGACAGTTGCTTTCTAAAATGCTCATCATCCATCCAAGTCTCAGTGAACATGCTTGGGTTTTTTTGGTGTTTTTTTTTTTTTTTTTTTTTACTTTTTGGAAGAAGAATGAATAATATAGTATGATCAAACATGCTGGGACATGCTGGTCTTTTTCACATACAAACACATACACAAACACATCTGGTGCGTGGTTCTTGTCTGGATGCCTTCTCACAGCAAGTTTTCACACCAGGTTGAAGAGGTCTGACACGAGACACAGACAAAATGTCTCTGTTTCACGTCTGTGAATGATTTTTAAAAATGTGCCTTCATGGGATAATTAAGCAGTTCTCTTGTCTCTGCCATACAATTCTGAAGTTTAAATGCACGACATGAAAGCAGGAGAGCACAGTGGAAATATTTGAAAAATATATATTAAAGAAGGCATCTTCATGCTTTCATTCAGAAATCGGTCTTCCTTCTATTGCGCCCTGCCTCTCTCCTGTTCAGTCCCACCGGTATAAGTTCTTCTTGCAAGAAAGATGCACAGAAAAGTAATTAAGCTTACACACTATTTTCATCCCAGAACAAAAAAGTGGGTACACGCCGGCACATAGACATGACAAGAAAACATGCCAGGCGCTAATTAGCCATTTTCAGATTAGCAGTAGGTTCATTTGGTTGTCATGGCAAACAATGTCCCAAGACTCAAAAATAAAACGTCAAGGAAACGTTTCAGGAAAGATTCCCCCAACACAAAGACTTTAAAGCACACCATCCAAAAAAAAAAAAAAAACAGTGAAAGCTGCACTGCTGGATATCTTCAATATTAACGTTGAGCTTTTGATGGTAGAAGAAGTCTTTTGATGAAATTGCACAGAAAGCAGGAAATCGTCACAGCTGGAATCCAGTACCTCACACAGGATGTCTGTAAAGAAAGCAGACGACATGTAAGATTTTCAATCATTTCATTTTGAAGTTGTTTTTCCTATTAAGGCATGAAATCCCACTGTCCAAACAGAACAGACTACATTTCTGCTAAATTGACCAAATTCCGCTAAATGGGATAAACAACAAAGAGCAGACGTTGTCCCGAAAAAAAAAAAACACTTCAATTGCAGAAACGATGCTGGAAAAAAAATAGCAATAACAGTTCTCAAAGATAAAGTCCAGATGCTCTCTCCCAACCCTGGCCATTTGTTTCCCTATTTTCACAGTCGGGAAAAGAAAAACCTGTTGGAGAAGGACAGATCATTTGAACACACCTGTTTAAACGACATGCAAGGGAAACCTGAACCCTAAAACACAGCCATTTGACCTTTGGAGAACTTGAAAAATTCTATCCCTCTGCAAACAAAGAGCTTTAATGAAACTAAGTCACTTAGATGATCATAGAATACTCCCGAATGTACTGTATTTTCAAACAAAATTTATATTAGTTTTATGGAATTAGGGCCCTAATGCACGTACTAGTGCACTTACAGCATTTAACTCTTGCTTGGATACCATCAAGGTAGAAAGTTTTCTCAGTACATCAGAGCCATGATCAGACTGTCTGCTTTACATCTAAAACGCTGGCCTCCCAGGAACTCCTTTAACGGCCCAAACGTCTTCTGGAAATGTCAATCTGTTTTACGCCTTCATTCACGACTTTGACTTGAACCACCTTCTATATCTAGCTCGAAAATGTACAACGGGAATCAGTACTAGATGGTTAACTATGTTGCTCGAGCCTTATATAATTTAACCTGAGCTAGCCAACTAACAAACCAAACCAGCTACCATCATTTAGCCAACTAACATCACCTTACTTTATATACTGATGGTAATTTCTGCATAGCTCTGAACAAGAACGCCACGTAATTTATTATTATTGGATGATAAGTACTTTACATCAAGACAGTTTTTTTTACTCCACTGCGAAAGAGGAAATTAAAGGTTCTAACAGGAGTCTGTCAGCCATCAAGTCCAACTTTGTTTTGAGAACTGCAAATACAATTGCAATGAAAACATCTATCAAGCGAGTACTAAATTACAGTCAGTGATTGCATTTTTTCTCCCTAAACTAACTGGTTCTTGTTGATTGTTGCTGATCTGTCAGTCATTCTTGTTCATTTTATGTGGATTATATCCTAGTTTACAGAACATCTCCTCTAGACCAGCATCAGACTTACAGTTCTCATTTCACTGCCTTACTGGAAGACATTGTTATGGACCATTTCCTTGTTTCATATCCTTTTTGAAAGATTATATCCTCCATATAAAACCAATTTTCATTTTTTGACAGAAGCCAGATTTGAGACCATGAGGTCAAATAAATGGTACAGAGACAGTGGAACTGTAATGAGAGAAAGAACCGAAGGTGTGGACAGAAGATTTTCAATTCCCTTAAACATTTTATGACCATTTCAAATGCATCTCCTTAGGTGGTTAACATAATAACATACAGCAGAAATAATCATACTGTATATTACATGGCATAGCACCACTTTTTTTTAGCATTAACCATATAAATATCCTATATTAAGTTGACTACATTTGAGATCATATTTTACTGTCCAAAATCATCATTTGCACACAGCACAAATCTTTAAGAACAGTTATCACAGGATAAAGTAAGCTTTGCATTAGGTTTAGTAATTAGGCTACTAATTAGGTTTCCTCCTCAAGTCCCTGATGAAGAATTCCAAACTTTAATGTAGCTTTTTCTTCACCTTCACAACCGTGCAAACTGCTTATGTGTTAGTTTGCTGTCACTGTGAGTTGCCTGAATCATGGTGATTTTACGTCAGTGCTTGATGTCACACTTTCTTGCTTCTGATGCGGCAACATGCAGTGTTCGAACGACTCTGAAACAGTTTCGTGGTGAAACTTAAGCATTAGGGACACGCATCAGCACACTTTGCTTGTTTTCTCATACAAACTTTTACCAGCCACCAACCATTATCTTTCCATCACCATAAACGGTTTTAGTATTTAAAGAAAAAAACACAAAAAAAAGGATTAAAGAAAGCAAAAATACAACTAACTAGGTATCCATCAATCTACATACCCTCTCATCATCCACCTATGGATATATACGGAGCTTTCCCAGGGATTGTATTCAAAACAATGCATTCCTTCAAGCACGAGTCCTGCTTTAAGACAGCATGGGGCGACTTTGGTCAATGAAACAGGGCTGGGACTAATGATGCCCTTTCTTCTCCTCTGCCCTCTGGTGCATGCCTTGCATATGTCTGCTTGTGCTTTTATCTCATTTAAAGGCAGAAATATGAAGTATTTTCAATTTTACTTAAAGATTGCTTAAAGGAATCAGCATGACAACAAGCTGTATATTATTAGCTAAAACCTGTCAAAGCTCAACATTCAGCGTGTTAGCTAGCTGCAGGAGTTAGACTAGCTAGCCAGATCACTTTATGGTTTGTACTATACAAGCTCTTAAGAGGTCACACCAATGTTTGTGAAGCTATTGTCTGTTTTGTTAAATGTGTCTAAATGCCTTGCTCAAGATAATGTGAAACCACCCTCTTTGATAGACCACTATATTTATAGACCACAATATTTACCTATAAACATGAGCTAGCATGCTAACTACTGCAACAATCTTAGCAAGCTACTAAAACCCCAACAGCATTTGGATTAGTTAACAGCCAGCTGGCGTTACCTTTCTTGTTACCTTTCTTTAAGTACAGAGTAAGTCACCAAAATACAAACGAGTCCAACAAACATTGTCTAGGCACTAGGATACTAACATACTCGGCTTAGAAACATAAGATGTTTATGTTAGCGTAGAGCATTTGCTTTTTTTTTTTAACTTACATGAACTGATAAAAAAGGGACAATGGAGACAGCTGACTGGTTCATGAACTCATCTTCACTGCATGGGGTCTCTTTCACATATGCCGTGAAAACGGTACAGTTCTGCTCACTGTTTACAGGTTAATCTCTGAAGAAAACAGAAGATGCGGAGAGGATGTAGAATGACGGCAGTGTGTGTGCTTTGTGTGGGTGTGCGAACTTAAGCAGTACGCACTGCTGTTCTTGCAGCAGGAAATGAAGGATGCCTGTAGCCATCTTTCCCGTGTGAGTTAAGGGGGGGAACAGCACAGGAAACGGCAAAGGAGAGGCTTTGTTTACTCTTCCTTTTCTAGTCCTCCCCCTCTCAACTCATCCTCCTTTCCTCCCACTTCTTTTGGCCTGTGGTGAACCGGTTCATTGTTGAGGGGTTGGGGGGCAGCTGCTAAGAACACTTCATGGTGATTGAAATGCATAGGAATGTCCCAATGAAGCAATGAAAGGACCTCCACTTTGAAACTAACTGCCCTGTCGAGGTGGGCGGCATTCCAGTTACAGAAACACACTAACAGACTGGGTCACCGACTAATGATGAATCGAATGCTCAGCATCAGGGGGTCGGGAATGAAATAAACAAACTTGGAGGTCTCACGCCTTCTTCCGCATCCATTTTTTTACTTACTCCTACTCCTGCTTTCCTGTTATCTAGGGTTATTAAGAGTTTGTTTGGTCTACTGGACTGCAACTCCCTAGATAACCAAATTTACTGCAGCATATGATTTGTCATCTTTGTTACAGCCAGCTGAGCCACGCGGGAAGAATGCGAACGTAGAGAACACACAGATATTTAAAAGGCGAGGTTGTTGTGTAATAAAGGTTTAAGTGCTAGATTAATTAAGGTCTTATGCTTTTATCTGCCTTCCACTGAGCCCCATAAGAGAGATCAAAGGGAAAAAACACGAAAGAGACTGAAATCCTTGTGTTTTTAGCGCGGTTTGGCAAAATAGTTCTTAATTATTAAATCAAAACCACATTTATGTATACATTCGATTTAAGATTTTAAGATTTATAGATAATGATGATTCTTGAAAAAAGAAAGACTACAAAACTGTTAGCAAGCTTCTATTAGCAAGCTTGTATTGAGGTTTAGAAATTCCATCTTCTGCATTATTATTGGCTAGTAACCTGAAAGATGAAGGCGAGACTTCATCTGTCGTTTAAATGACTCATAAGTATATGAGTCAGTTGGGCTTTTATGGTCTTATAATAAAAACGACTATTGTTTTATCATCGACATACATTTCAGAATCATTATTTTCTTCTTAGTAAATTATGATTTCACATCCCTTTAGGGACTTCATGTCCTTCAATTAATTGAAAACCACGAGACTCTTGTGAGTTTCAGTTACAGTCCATATGCTCCCTAGAACAACACCCTTGCTCAGAATTTTTGAGAGTAAATGTTTTGTCTTATTTTTCTTTCCTTTTTTTCCTTTTTTACGCCTCCTGCAGATGAACCTGGTACTTTTTTATTCTAAGTGCTAAGTCCTGGATCATGTTATTAGTTATAGATTAGTTATTAATGTAGTTATTGATTTCATGTAGCCCTACACTGTAGAACAATGAGATGTCACAATACCTTTACACAACCCCAAAATGCTTTCCTTAGTTTGGAAGTTTTAATACTTCCCTCTTGTCACGTTGCCTTTGTTTAATAAGCAATGGCCATTCATTCATTGCCGCTCTCATTGTCTCCACAAGTTCTCTTTTTCTGAACTACTTCAGCCACTGCATTACACCTCCTTCTAGCGCACTATACATTAGCATTTTGATAAGCTAGCAGTATGCATCCATTTCCTTGTTGTCTTTACCCTTCCTTCCGTTTTTATTCTGAACAACACTTCCCTCCTCTCTCCACTCTCAGACAAATTTGTCCCTCAGGGACAATAAAAGTCTTCTATTCTGTTTCAATTACCCTTGGTGCTACGCCCCATGCTGCAAACTCATAATTCACCGAGTCATCACACACACACACACACACACACACACACACACACACACACACACAGATCTTACTCAAAGTAAACTGAACAAATTGTTCATCACATAAGTCAATAGCCAAAGCTGAATTTGAACTATAGGAATGAAAATTCATGTTGGAAAACTGCATCCTTTTTCCATGTTCTCATAATATACGCATTCAAGAAGTGAGTTCAACCATACAGTATTGTCGTTTGTGTTTTCTTAAATCATATATGCACACTCCTAACATCTTACTGACCCATGGACACTAACTATAGTGTGTAGCATCATCTAAAGAAAGAACCACAGTAAATTATAGCTATACTAGATATGTAGTTAAACTATCATCTCCTTAAACAGAAAGATACTTGGATTATGTTTAACGCTACACTTGTAATTTGCCGTGTACAACATTGTGTGCGTGAATAAAAAATGGTGTACTGTAAATGTAGAAAAATGTTTTTAAAAAAAAGAAAAAAAAAGAAATTGAATTAATAATAATAATCAAATAACCACATTAAAGTGTAGACCAGTAAAGATACTGAATGACAGATGTGCAAAAATGATGTGACAGCTGGCTGATATCCAGAGCAAGAGGCCTCTTTGGGGAATCTAATTACTCTATCAATACTAAATTGGTTCCAATTTAATTAGGATCTTTGTCTCTATGTATAGAAAAGGGTGTAGACTTTCCTTACAAACCTGAAAATGGTACCTTAAGTAACAATTTGTCCCAATTTAAAATAACTATGGAAAAGATAGATAGATAGATAGATAGATAGATATTGTAAGTAATGGTGTTTTGAAATAAGTTATTTATCACACTGTGTAGGAGCAATCTATGTCTATTTCTTATTCATCAAATTTCTGATTATGGTTAGAGTAGATTAACTGGTCTGCTTAAACCTTTATGTGTGAATGAAGGCTTCAAGGTTCTCTTTACATGTACAAAAGGACTAAAGCTGGAATAAGCTGCAAAATGCCTATGATATTAAGCCCTAGCTCTAAATCCATTAAAATGCCCAAGGATATACCTTTGATATCGAATTCCTTTCTTTTGCTGCTGGTATCTTTATAGAGATAACGTCACTAACATTTATATTAACAAACTTACCTGGAAAGGATGAAGATAGATCAAGGGGTGTGCAGCCGTCAGGCTGGGAGGTGTTTCCAGGTGCTAACGAAGGCAGTGGGGATCAAGGAATAGGGTACAGTGGTTATGCTGTTCCAGGCATCCAGTGTGGGATCATAGCAGTCTAGCGTTTTGCAGCGCTGTGTTCCAAAATAGCCGCCGACTACGTACAGTTTGTTCCCCGAGGCTACAGCCTGGCAACTCATTCGTTTAGCTGTAACATCACCTACTTTAGTCCACTGGTAGGTCTCGCTGCTGAATTTGTAGGCAGAGCAAGCTGAGAACTCAGTGTCACCACCCATGACAAAAATCTGGTTCCCCAAAACAGCAGCTGCTGTGTAACGCCACGGCTGGGGGCAAGATGCTGGGACAGTCCATTGGTTTTCAACTGGGTCATAACACTGGACCTTTGGTAGCTTGTCATGGGTTACACTTGTTCCTCCGAAGGCAAATAACTTAAGCTTTACGCTGACTACTGCTGCATTGCTAACGCCTTCACGGAGCGGTGCAACCATGCTCCACTTGTTGGCAACTGGGTCAAACTGCTCCACCTGCTTCAACGAGACAGATGGAGAGGCTGGAGGAGAACCCGTTGCAGCCGTATGACCTCCAACTACGTACAGGCAGTGGCGCAGTTCAGCTGAACCATGTCCAAATCTAGCTATTATCATGGGAGCTGCCTTCGACCACTCTTCATGCAGGGTATCGTACACCCAAACGTCCTTGGACACACCGTTCTCTGAGCCCCGACCACCTGTCACATAGACTTTGCAGCCAATAGCACAAGCACTAAACTCCTTTCGTGGACTGGGGATATCTGCCTTTGGGATAATTTCTTTGGCCTTCTGGTCCACTAAATACAGCTTGTCACACATAAAGGTAGGACCACCTAGCAGGAAAAGGGCATGGCTTGTCTTGCGGGGCCTGGCACAAGGACTGTTGACCACACCGTCATTCTGCAGTATACGGAGCTTGCAGCGGATTGCTTCATCCACCAGCTCTTTGCTTTTGGCTTGTGAGTTGATGAGCTCCTCTGTGGAGACATTCTCCATGAGGAAGATGGCTGGCAAAAGGGCTAGTCGTACAGTGCGCAAAAGCTCTGGTAAGAGGCAATGTCGCCGTTCCAAATCATAGTTCACCCAGTTAAGGGCAGATTCGTAGACCAAACGCTCATCCTCGGTCTCCAGCTCTTCATGCGAGAGCAACTGGACTATCATGTCTTTGGGCAGTTGCAGGAATTCCTCTGTCTTGCAGATGGCTGGGAAATTACTGAGACACATGCTCCACGAAAGCTGGGACAGCTGGGTGCAGTGGTGGGCATCGGACAAAAGTAGCATGCCAAGGCAGTTGGATGGGTGAAGGTTCTTCTCCAGGAACTCAGCACAAGCATCACGGATGTCCTGGAACTCTAGCATATCACCTGCTTCCAACAGAGACTCAGCATTCTCTTCATTGATGACTACTCGGGATGAGTAAGCGTAATCCAAAAGCAGTTCTAACACCTGGTTCAAACAGAGCAACAGAATGTTGGACTAATCAGAAAAAAAGCTATTTACAATTCTAATAGAAATTCTACATACATAAGCTATAAAGACATAAGCCATAGGTCTAAAAGTTAAACAAGTCTTGCACAAGCTCTTAACTGTTCACTAACTGACTGTGATTCAATAATAACGAAGCACTAAAAAGTGACAAAATTATTTGCAGTACCTCTGGATGTATGGAGTCTCGGAAGTCCACCTCTTTGGCTTGGCTTTCTCTTAACCCGCCACTGAACATTGCCTCGAAATACCGGCTGCAAGCAGCCAGCACAGCACGATGGCACGGGAAGGAGCGGCTGCCTGCGTGCAGCAGGACGTCTGTGAAGAGCCTCTGCTTCCGCAAGACATTCAGGTGCATTAAAACACTGTCGGCATACGAGGACTTGTGGAATAGGTAGATGTTCATGGAGCCGGTGCTGGCTCGGGACTTGCGGTTCTCATGGACGCAGACAGACATTTTCATTGAATCCTATAAGACGGTAACAACAGCTGCAGTCAGAACACACAAGTTCTTACAGAAACGTTCATTCATTAACGACTGAGCAAGGTAGTGTTTGTCAAATAGGTGTAAAAACACCTGAACAGGGATCAGTGTAAACAAACTAAACAAAGACAATTTGTCTGATGAGCGTGATTTGTATTGTATTGGTTTGTGCTGTGGATTAGTCTACTCACTAAAAGAATTAGTCACATATGGTTAAATAAAATGATCAGCAAAATCAGATTAGGAAAAGATGTGAACTTGAATGTGATGTCATTTTGCAAACACATAACACATTTTCTGTCTCTGATGTCTAGGCCCCTGGAATGTGAGCCTGTTTAATCATTGCCAGGTGTTCGGAGACAGACAGAAAGGAAAAAAGCGAAAAGAGGAGGACAGAAATTTTTAAAAGTAAACACCGCAGCACAGAGTATCGGGGGATGAGGCATCGGGTGCAAAGTGTGTCAGTGTCACCGGCTGCCATCTGGTTGCACAGATAATGTGCGTTCAAATTCAATCTGTCGTCATTTCTATGTAACCGATATGGACCCCTCGGCCCCTGACGGCTGTCATCATCCCTCTGGGGTGGATGTAATTGTGTTTCAGACAGTGCTGTACACTGCGTAATGCGGTTCGTAACCGCTTTACTTCAGTGGCACACAACTTAAGTTGCTCCATGCCACCTGATGCTGACTTATTAATGCATTTAAACTGGTTGAGGGATGAAGCTGCAAAGAAGCATGGTGTTGGCTTGAGATGTTTCCCAGCACTAGCACTATAACCTAGTTAAATAAGAGGATGCAACAGAGTAGTAGCATATGTGTGTGTGTTTTTGTATGACAATACAGTATGTAATCAGATTTTGATCAGGTCTGTGTTGCTTACAAACTTTAATGCATAATAGAATTAAAGCATCATAGTTGTCCACTTCCATTTCTATATTGAACACTACATACTATACATTATGGTTACAATATTTTTTTCAACTATGTATCAATTTGTTTGCCTCGTTTATGCTTTAACCATGTTTCTGTTCGAATTGGGTTTCAATAAATAAAATGAACAGAACAGACTCTCAGTACATCGCCTAATCAAAAGGAGTGAAAACAAATTATAGCAAACACACACAACCAATAATAAATAAACGTGTACCTCTTTGTGATAAAGCAGGAGTTCAATTCTGTCCGTGTTGATCCTCGAGCATGCCAAACCGCACGCAGCCACAACGCGGTCGATGTTTAATCCTCGCGCGCCAGTGTTCGGTCCAGCGCGTGCGATATTTAATGACTAGGTTTCTCATCAAAGTCTACAGTTAGAGATACAGCTCGCATTCTGGTCTCGCGCGTACACCGAGTGCCGAGCTCGCGCTGCTGAACACGCTCTACTGTCTCCGGGCGCGTGCAATTGTGTCTAGTACTCGGCACAAGGGGAGTGTTTTAATCGAAACAGAAAGGCGGGGCGCGTGCTGTGTGTGTGTGTGTGTCAGAGAAAGAGAGAGAGAGTGTGTGTGTGTGTGTGTGTGTCAGAGAAAGAGAGAGAGAGAGAGAGAGAGAGAGTGTGTGTGTGTGTGTGTGAGAGAGAGAGAGAGAGAGTGTGTGTGTGTGAGAGAGAGAGAGAGAGAGAGAGAGAGTGTGTGTGTGTGTGTGAGAGAGAGAGAGAGAGAGAGAGTGTGTGTGTGTGTGTGTGAGAGAGAGAGAGAGTGTGTGTGTGTGTGTCAGAGAAAGATAGAGAGTGTGTGTGTGTGTGTGTGTGTGTGTGTGTGTGAGAGAGAGAGTGTGTGTGAGAGAGAGAGAGTGTGTGTGTGAGAGAGTGTTCACGAATGTTACTTTAAATGTCTATACACTTCTTTATTACTCTTTTGATACTATTTTTCTTTTTTATTATTCTTAACTATATACTCCTGTTATTTTCTTGTGACATATTTCTAAACTTTTTGTCATGCCAATAAAGCACCTTTGAATCTTGAACCGTGTGTGTGTGTGTGTGTGTGTGTGTGTGTGAAAGAGAGAGAAAGAGAGACTGTGTGTGAGATTCAGTTCAAATGCAGCACTTTTATAAACACATTTTTCATTTTTAATACAGCTTTATATCAAACTGAATCATCCAGGAACACATAAGGATAAAACCTTGAGCAGCCTAGCCTCGCATCTACAAGACTGAACTTTTGAAAGTCTATGCATATAGTTTGTGTGTGTGTGTGTGTGTGTGTGTGTGCACCCAGAGATGGGTTGCCACTCCATCGAGGGTGTTCAATGCCTTGTGCTTTACACAACCTATGCATGGATGGAAAATGAATGGAAGTGTATGCTATAAAGTCGAGCTGTAAGTGTGTTGAAAGGAGGCTCAGTATAAGCATGATTTGCATGATCTAATCTAAGCATGATCTAATCTTCAGGATTAGAGCAGCACTTCTTAGGTACAAGTCTACTGTCATATCGGGGTGAGTCAATCAACTGAATCATTTTGAGGGGAGTGTGGAAGCCAGGTTGGTGGCCTTGCCCTCTTGGACCTGTGCGCAAGCTGGCTGTGGTGCCCTGGATTTTCTGATGGATGCCCATGATCCCGTCACTGGTATATAGTTGATAATCCATGTTGTTCATGTTATGGTTGACTGTGGTATATAACAAGGAGAAGCACATTATTCATTTTTATTTGGATATTAAACAGCTTAACCATTAAAGCTTTAGTATTTTCAGGAGAATTCAATGTGTCAAAATGTGGAAGGGAAAAAAGCTTTAAATAATGCAAGAAAATCTGCCCCCACGATGAGAATGAGGTATTCACTGATAAACAGGCAGAGAAAATAAGAGCAAATTTTTGTGTACACAAGCAGGTCTTAAAAACTATTGTATTAGCACTTGTTATAGCAGGGCTGTTTGATATAAACTGGCTAGCAGGCCTAAGCCAATTGTCTCTGTCAAGAAAAAAGGCAAGAATGTATTTCATTTTTTTTTCTTTTCATTTTGACACCTTTATCAGTTTGCTTTTCTGTTCAGCATGACAGACATGACAGGAGACCACCTGAGCTTTACAGAACAGAGAAAAAGCAGAAATGCAACGAGTTCTCTCTCTCTCTCTCTCTCTCTCTCTCTCTCACTTTCTCTGTGTATGTGTTTGTGTTTTCAGTGCTAGCAATGTTATGTAATACAACTAGTATCTTTAGTCAGTAAGATCAGTAATCTTATCTTTCTCCAATTTCTCTGCGTTTCTGAATCGTGTGGGGTAACACTCTTTTGGTTCCCTTTTTTAATTTCACTGCTTAGGGAACTGCAACATGGACCCATGAGACTGAAGAGGCATTGGGATTCCAAATAATCGGCAATCTCTAGGGCACACTACTCTTCACATTGACTGAATGAAAAACATTGGCACCCTGCATATTAATCGAATGCTGTTCCTCTAGTAATTAATTAAGAATAATTTACTAATTACATATGCATGTTCAAATTCAAAGAATTGAAGTCTAGTATAGTTAAGCTGACCATCAACTAAGGAATAATGAGATACACGATATCCAAAGAAAAACAGATTAATGTACTCTCTGTAAACTTAATGGTTAGCATTGAGTTGATTTGGGTTCTCTTTTATAAGGCTTTGAGACTGAGGCTACTCTTTGTAAATGTAAATTAAAATATACAGGAACTTTACCTTACCTGCTTCCCTGGACAGATGCTTTTCTTTTATAAACACACCTGTTGACTACAGCCTTATTTACACAGAGCCTGTACAGAAATTGTACTCCAGTGTTGCACGAGCTATGCAACCAGGTAAAGCACTTCTTAATTAACTGGTCTTAGTCACTGATGAGCATAAGCTGAACATCTGCTTAGCTGTAATGAAAACCTGCAGCCAGTCATTGGCCCTCTGCAGATGTGATAACATATTTCATTTAAAGTGTAACAGCGCCCCCAGCTGGACATTGTGCAAAATCTATAGAAATTGAAACAAATTATTTCTCAATATTCAGTATCATCAAACTTAAACACTGCCTGTTGTTTGGTCTGTCGTATGTTTGGTTTATGTGCAGTTTTGCTGTTTTCGCATGTACAGTACTGTGCAAACGTATTGAGACACCCCTCATTTCTTCATATTAAAGTAAATTAAGTAAATTAAATGAAAGAAATGGGGAAAAAATTTTTTTTCTGTGACAGGCTATAAAATGCCTAAAGATAAAAAAAAAAAAAAAAATTGGTTGTTTATGTAGGAACCTCAGCAGCAACCTCATTTCCCCTCTCCTCCATTCCAACCACTCAGCATTCAGCATCACCAGGATAATAATCATCGGCCTGATCATCTGTCATCAGCTTCTGTACCTGTTTCTCACTAGTTCATGCCTTAAGTTAGATTTTTTTAAAGACTTTTTTTAATGCTTGAATGATTCATAGGTCAATGTGAGGTTTAACAAAAAACAACAACAACAAAAAACATTTCTCTCAAACTTCCCGCAGGCGATAAGTTCTCTCAACCACAACACAACACAGGACTAATACCATCTTTTTGTAACATCCAACACTGACTGGGCATTCATGGATACTTTGGACACATTTATGCTCACTTGCACTACATATTTATATTTTCATCTATGGACCACTGCACAAATCACTTTAAATAAGACACTTTACGAAGTCACTTTTTATGCATATTTGCACACCACAGCCATTTAAAAAATTCAAAATTTCTGTTTTTGACAAATTTCTATTTCTATTTTCTTTTCTATATTTCTATATTTGTTATATTGATATTTTGTTC
>JAQMYG010000017.1:12478997-12492338 GCA_030014215.1 Clariallabes teugelsi
TCTAGACAGCTCCTTAGTGAGCTGGGAGTCTTACTAAGTGGGAGAGTGCTGAGAGTGTGGAGGAGGGAGAGGAAATAAAGGGAGAGTATGATGGTTGAGTTGATGCAGGTAATGACAGCAAGACTGATTTTAGACTTGATTATTTCTCACCCATTGATCTTGTGTAAAAGCTCATATTAAACCTACTAAGACTTGACTATTTCAGTCCTGTGGTGGCCTCTGGTAGCTCATGGTACTCAGACCCTGAATCTCACTGATCAGGGCCAATGAAAAACTGTTCAGAACACCCATTTCCTGTACCAGATAATGATTCCCCCATGGAGTTCTAAATAATCTGTATGAGACAGCTGGCGTGATCATTTTCCTCAAACCTTGTGGAAATGTTCCCAAACATTGTACAAAAAACATTCCCAGAACATTCCCCAAAGCATTCCCAAGCATTATGTTCCCAGGACATTATTTAAACATTCTCAGAATATTATCTAAAACAATCTAGGAACTCCAAGAAACCTGGACAGTTTAACGCTCTAGGAACCAAAGATTATAATTTTCTAAAAGATGTTCTGCTAGCCTAAAATTGTTATCTAGGGAGCTGTCTGGCATGTGACTTGTAAAGTTGCTTTGTGACAAAAACAATTGTTAAAAGTGCTCTACAAATAAAATTGAAATTAACTGCCTAAAATTGCTCGCATAAAATGAATAACATTTTCACATTAAAAATTTTTCTTCTTTACTATTTGAGTTAGCATGAATATTTTTTGTATGATTGCTTAGGCGGCACAGTGGCTAGCAGTTTGGTTTGCACTGTCGCCTTGCACTTCCAGGTCCCGGGTTTGATTCCTGCATTGGGTCTGTGTGCATGTATTTTGCATGTTCTCCCCATGCTTGGTGGCTTTCCTCCGGGTCCTGTGTTTTTCTCCCAAAGTCCAAAGAAATGCAGATGAGGCTAATTGTCATTCCCAAATTGCCCATAGTGTGTGAATGTGTGTGTGAATGAAGAAATGAGGAATAATCATAAGAAATGATTATTCCTCCACACTTCTACTTTTCTTCAAGTCAGATTTTGTGACATTACACATATTTTATTTAAAATTTATACAACCTCTGTCCTTTAAATAAACTTACACAAATGACTAGATCATTTCATTTATATTCATAAGATTTGATTTTGCATTTATATAATATGCAACCCTGGTTACAGGTTTTAAAAGAATGAAAATTAATGGATTATTTTCTAGAGGAAATGAAATAACAAATACATCGCTCACCGCATTCTCCAAGCTGTTTCCATTAATACTATTTATAATGTGGTGATAAAATCAAATTTATATTTGCCTACGCTGTCAAACCAGGATCTTCTGGATTCTTCTATGGTTTGACAGCAATGCAAATACAGAATTAATTTTAAAATGGGGAAAAACATTTACAAGTACTCTCTCATAAGCATATTTTATAAAGGCTTTTAAGGGGTATTTGATTGTCTGTTGGTTCAACCACTTGCTCTCTGTGGAACCAAACAGCATTTTTGTGGACAGAAAGGAACCAAACTGACCTTTTCTAATGAACCAGGCTGTAAATAGTGCACATGTTACAGGTCAGTTACACTGAAGGTCAAAAGCTTAATAATTAAAATGTTCCACAATATTTATTGACTTCCTAACTGTATTTAATATGTAAAGCATGCAAGCAATAAATACTATACTATAATAGAGTAGGGTTATCCATAAACTGTAAACTTAATTGAATTAATTGAAAGAGTCACTTAAGATATATCCAAATCCCAAATATAATAATGGCAGCATTTTCAGAATTCTTTTATTTATTAAAAAGATTGGCAAGATTTGACATCACTGGACATTAACAAGGTTGAAGGACAGGCATGATTAAGCAGTGCACAAAGTATATCAGGGATCATGACAAAATTACAGTCATAAACAAGTCAAAAACAGAAACAGCAATGACTGCAGTGGCGATGATTCCAACCTTTATGAAAATCAAGTTTTTCCCTTTCTTTGGGTCGGAAAGTTATCGGCCCAGGATTTCACATGCCAAAGACATGCAGAGTAGGCTATGTGGCATTCTCAAATTGTGTGCGTGAGCAAATTGTATGTTCGGACCTTAACCCCTATCTGTTATCCAATTACAGACCGATATCAAACCTCCCCTTTATCTTAAAGATCCTGGAAAAGATAGTAGCACAGCAGCTATGTTCATATCTACATAGGAATAGTATACATAAACTGTATCAGTCAGGATTTAGGCCTCACCATCACAGCACAAAGACAGCGCTTGGTAATAAAGTAAATGACCTCCTATTGGTCTCTGATCAGGATTGCTTGTGTTACGTGACCTTAGTGCAAATTTTGACACCATTGATCATGGTATTCTTTTTCATAGATTAGAAGGTAGTACGAATTAAGGGAACGGCCCTCTCCTGGTTCAGATCCTATTTGACTGATCGCTATCAGTTTGTAAATTTAAATGGTGACTAATCTGCATGTTTGGTATTCCACAGAGTTCGGTTCTAGGCCCACTGCTTTTTCTGAGGACTTGTGACTGCAGTTGCTCAATAGTCCAGAACTGAAATTTTCAACACTCTACCTGATCCTCCAATAAAGAACTGGACTCCATATTAACATCTGTTGTAACCTGAGACCCAAGACCAAAGTCTCCTGGGATAGGCTCCGGGCTTCCCGTGACCTTGTACAGTATAAACAGTATAGAAAATGAATAAATTAATGAATAACGTAAAAATAAAGCATTTAATAAGTGCTAATTTGGACTCAAGCATACAAGATATGGAGGGACACTGAGCACTGAGTCTCTTCCTGTCTAACGATGTCTAACAATGTTGGAGATAATTGGAGAGATAATGTTCCATTAATAGCTTTTCACTTGAAGACATGATTATTGCAAAATAGTGTGTTTCTTTACCCATTTCTGTGTTGATTTTGTTAGAAGTTCTATCTACAGCCCAAATTAAACCTTCTGGCAAAAGTAACGAGCTTTGACGGTAACACACTGTATCGTTGCACTTCCCTAAATCTACTGGATTAGCCACCATAAAACAGAACTTTTGTTGGGTTACAGTCAGTAACACTTCCATTCTGAGTATGCTTTCTGAACATGTAGATGTTGTGTTATGACCAAAACATTTGATCTGACCTCATCACACACTATCACTTGTTATTCTAATGACGCTGTGTAAATTTCCTATGCCCCCAGGAAAGACTTCTTTCTTGCAATATTTCCAAATAAATGAAAGTGGTGTTAAATAGGTGACAAAACATGGGAAATTACTTTTTATTTGCATAGAGAAAGAGAAAATATTAAAATATTTTAAAGGCGCTCCAAGCTGTTTGCTGAAACATAGATAAATAGTTTCACATGAGTGGAAAATTGTATTTGGTAAAGCTTATTTTATGGTGGCACTGTGGTTTAATATTTAGCACTGTTGTATTATACCTCAAGGGTCAGGGGTCTGAATCTCCTACACCTCCAGTCTCTGTCTTTATTAGACTTTCTCTGGGAACTCTCCACAATCAGAAGATGTGTTGTGAGCTGATTGGCATTTCAAAATTGCCCACAGTATATGAGTGGGTGCATGAATGGGTCCTCAGCAATATAACTTCCCCTTAAAGCAATGACTGATGGTATAAAGTCATGGGTCAATGCAGCTGACCATCCTTCAAGATGATGTGTTGAAATGATGGATGGTTTACTTTACACAATCGTTATTGCTCCCTCTCTCTCAGACATCCAAAGGGTGCCCTTCAGAATTAGTTGCACCTTCAATATAAAAGTAACAACAATTTTAAGACCTGAAGGTCAGCTGGTTCAGCTTTTAAGACCTGAAGATCAGCTTGCAAGAACAGTATTGTCAAGTGCATTTGCCAAACTCATCAAGTAACAAGATGAAACTGCCTCTCATGCAATTCATGCCAGGAAAGCAAGACCACCTCAAGCCATCTCAGCTGGAATCATCATTCACCCAATATAGCCTTCTTTAAAAACGTTTGCACGTTTCAAATGTTTCACCGTTGCTAAGAGTCTCGTGACTCTACTGTGCTTGGTTACTGAGTGAAAATGAGTGGAAATTTCATGGAGTCTCTCGAATATTTATGCTTAGTTTAATTATAATTGATGTCTTGTTCTGGTCATATTGTGATCACACATCATTGTGTTCATCTTTGTTACAGTCTGTTAACTGAAATGATCTAGTTATTGTAGATATTCATGGAGTTTGCAATTGCATTCAATTTTTCAAAGATGCTACAGTATATAAAGTCCATACACACATGTAGGAATTAAGCCATTTGGGACCCACGCCTGCTGTGATCTTTATTTAACTTATTAAATAAAGTATCCTCAGTGTCTGTGGCACTGTAATTCCCACCTGTTCCTTTAGTCGTCTCACCTCTTTCTCCATTTGTGGGGCCCTTTCAGGGGTTGGAGAGTGGAACAAGGAAACTCTACAAACACTACAAACTCATTATTATACTAGTGAGCATTTCTTCGCTTGAATGCTGTTTATTGTGCTTCCACTAGCATTTTCCATGTGCATTCTCACTGACACTTGTATCGCATGAAGGCAAGTTAATTGAGGAAGGGAAACTCCAAACTTTCAAAACAGAACAAAGGCATTCAAGAACAGATCCTCTTTTTCAGAGTTCAACACGGATGTTTAAAGGAGAAGCTAGGAATGACCAGCAGTCACATTCTGCAATTCTGAACCATAGTTCAGAGGTTCAAATGATCAGATTTTTACAAACAATAAATGAACAAAATGTGTGCTTTAATATCCATACATTAATATAGTATCTCACAAAAATGAGTACACCCCTCACATTTCAGCAAGCACTTTATTATATGTTCTCAAGGGACAATACTATAGAAATGAAAATTAGATATACTTTAGAGTAGTCACTTTTGTGAGTGGGTGAACATGACAAAGTCATAAAATCACTGTTACTGTACATGTTAGAGAAATGCTGTTACATTAAAAAAAAATTTGACAGTGTATGATGTTAAAGATGTCCAACTCATCCAATACAGTACAAATGAGCATGATTAAATACTAGACATATACAAATACAAACCTTTCTAATTGTTATGGTTACATGAGATTTTTTTTGTCACACATGCACAATATGACTGTAATGCAATTATTCCATCTGTCCCTGTATTTGCATTAAAAATCAACAAAAACAAAACATGCAGTCATTGTGCCCCAGAAACACTGTAAAACACTCTAAAAACCCATATGTAGCAATACAAACAAGGTCAGCATATGTGTGAATTCCTGCCCTTCCTTCACTCTGCATTGCTTCAGTAACTTTATGCAATGTCTCCTAGTTCCTTCCAGATTTGCATTATACAGTATTTGAAGCAAGATTTTGTATTAATGATCTATTGCCACATAACGTAATCCCAGATCATAACACTGCTCCCTCCAAAGGCTTGTACGATGAGCACTATGCATGATAGGTACATCACTTCATGCACTTCCCTTCTTACTACATATTTATATATCTGGACCATTGCACATGACACTTTCATAAGTCAATTTTTATGCATATTTATACAACCACTGTCACTTTCAAATTTATATATATACTTTTCTTCTTCTTCTATATTTTGTAATATTTTTATTATGCCCTTATTTGTACAGTTTATTTTACTAGTTAAATGTATTTTCTTTAGTATTTCTTTTTATTCATATTTATTCCTTACGTATAAGTTTTATTTTTTTTAAGGTCACTGGCGGTCGTATAAGCATTTCATTGCATATCGTACTGTGTATGACTGTGTATATGACAAATAAAAATTTTAATTTGAATTACCCTGATGCACCTATCTCTCTGGAATAGGGTCAATCTGAACTGATCAGATCACATGAGTTTTTCCACGTCTTTATGCTTTTTAGCAAATTGAAGCCTTTTTTTTCTGACTCACTAACATGTGGTTTTCTTATTCAATTTCAAATGAATAATAAAAAATATATATATTTAAATAATTAAATAATTATTATTTGCAAAAATTATTTGCATATTGCTTTTGACAATGGTCATTGTTGCAAAACAGCTTTACAGAATCAAAAGAAAATTAGGGAAATGAGTATGAAATGCATGGGAAAATATGTATGAATTAAAAATGAACAGATTGTCCCTGATGAGCAAGCCGAGGGTGACAAGGAAATAGGCAGTAGGAAGAAATCTTGAGAGGAAACAGACTCAAGAGGCTGGTTAATAGACAGCAGCCATACTGGAATCATACCGTATGTTATGCGTCAGGTAGTATAATATAACAGATGTGTTTACGTTAATATGGAGTATTATGCAGTTTCGTTATTGGAGGCTCAGGAATAAAACTATAGGAAATTTTGTCCTGATCTAGAGAACAGCTATCTGCATCAGCTCAGTTACCAGGACCGTCTTCATGGTAAGGTGAAACCGTCTCCAGTCACCACATGGACCCCAAGCAGACCACATGGGGGCTCTATGCAAGAAGATCTCAAACCAGAAGCGGGAAAACTGAATGTGTTAGGCAGATCCAGAGGGCAGAAGCGGTCTGGATCACTGGGAGCTCAGAAATGCCATGTGTAGCTTGACAGAGAGAGAGTTTTCTTATGGCCACACATGGTCGGTTCTTGCCAGTGAGAACTGCCATAAGACAGTTCTTAAGCCAGTCTCATTAGTTGTTTTCTTTGCTTGATGGGGTCAATAATTGACACTTCTGAAACACAGACTTTTTTTTTTTTTCATCACTATGTTACAGCAGGTCATTGCTGGAAACCTCAAGCTCAGAGGCTTAATGGCTAAGCCACCACAGCTCACATCACTTTATTACAAAACCATACACAATTAATTGTTTTACAAGCAACTTCCGGTGTCACCATAAGATCTTTATTTCCTTTGGTGTTTGCACAAAAAACAAGGTTTAAAAAAAAAAAAAAAAAAGGTGTGAAATACAGTATAAAAAGCCTGCATTCTTTATGCTGAAAGAACTAATAACAGGAATGTAAAAATTCTAAATTAAGAGTGCAACTGCTAATTAATTTCCAAATTTTGTGCTTTAACAGGAATGGGAAAAAAATTACACAATTTCTACATAGACTAAAAAAAACAACAACAAAAAAAAAACAATGATTTGAAATACACGAGCCTATAGGCCAAGAATCAAGACACATGAGAAATGTGGAAAGAAAGTCGTTCACTCAAAAATTCAGCCTCTCATTACAATTAGTTAGGAACTACTGATATGTAAAGAATTATGAAATAAATATTACAAATTGAAGCATTTAAGAACATAATCAGTGAGTTAGACAGAAGATGCATGTGAGCAACAAATTTAAAGATTTGCACACAAAACCATTTTATACACAATGAGCATGAATTGGCTACATCAGAACTGAGAGAGGCACTTGGAAAGCCTGATTTTAACTCAAGTTACAGTAAGCTGAAGGTGACCCTGTTTAAACGCATGTAGAAATATGGCATTTTTCCAAGTGTGATGCATCAGTCTCGAATATAAGAGACCTCTTAATCCCTTGATGTGTGAAACAAACTATACATTGTCCTGTGATTTAGTGAAGTTATGTTTCATTAAAATAACCAAATCACATATTTTAACTAAGACAAAACACATAGATGTGGGGGGAGGAATGAATAACGAATGGATGGCTATGAGGTATTTAGACTAGAAGGTTAAAACCTGCTACTGATGCAGTTAGTAAAAGCCTGTGAATCCCATTCCTTTGCTTTCTTGGACCCTTTCTCCAATGGAAATTCAGACCACAAAATAATAATAAAGGAAATCCTCGTATTAAAAGAGCATGAATGGATACATACACTCACTGTCCACTTAAATAGTGAACACTCGTTAATGCATAAAATCATGAACATACAGGTAACAAGCTGAAGTTTGCTTAAGCTTAGGAATGAGTAAAACTTGCAAGCTAAGTGACTACCCATGCCATGTTTTTGGAGTTTTATTATTTCAGAATCTATTACTGTAATATTCTGGGAATTTCAACCCAATCCATAGTTGACACAAACCCAGAAATTGAATACTTTAGAACTGGAGAAATTGCCACCCCTGCCAGTTTTTGGGTTACCCTCAGATTCCTGTTCTTTTCTGCTCAGGACGGTTATAAAATGTGGTTACTTAAATTATACAACCTTCCTGTCAGAAAAAAATCAGATTTTTCTATTAAAGTGGCCAGTGAGTGTAAATTCTCTGTCCCACTATAAAATGGCCTAAAAGTATTATTGGCGTTACCATACAACTTACATGACTGGATATTGCAGCTGAAGGTTAGTGATACATTTAAAAAGTTAATAAAATTAAATGTTTTCATTTAATTAGACTTATCTGGCTAACTCAAAAATAAACATGTGGAAAGAGAGACCTTAATCTTAATTTGAAATTAAAATCTTGTAACATTTTCGGGAATAAAATGGTCTTGTCTCACACACTACAGTAAATACATGATCAAATGTTACACACTGCACTGTTAAACACGCTTTGTTCATTTTCATGAAACGACCCCATTACAAGGAATAAGTACACTTCAAAAAGACCTACTTCAATATAAATATATACATTTCTTGACTTATAAAAAAGCTAATTAGCAGTTTGAACTCTTCACAGCAAATTTATATAGATATCTCTGTCTTTTTCCAACTTTCACTAAACCTCAGATTTTCCCTTAGGTTCTTAGAAATGATGTTGGTTAAGGCTATGTACACTTAACGCACTAGATTTGTAATGGGTGGGGACTGGTGGTCTCTACTTCCATGATGCTCTAGGGTAGGCTGGTGATGTCACGTTTTGGTGGAGGACCATCTGGTTTGCAGGCCGGGCTGTTAGCCTTGTCTTCGAACATCATCACCCTGAAACGAGAACGGATGTTAAGCAAAGTGTGTAAAACAAGACAGTGAAATGAAATCACACGGGGTGTGTTGCTGATCCAAAACGATGTGGCAGTTTGGAAGCTGTATAATAACAGAGTGAAAATTCTATGTAATTAACTGGTGACAGAGCAACAAATAGCAATCATGGAAGAAGTGGCCTCAAGTTCTCAGGGACAACATTAAATAACACTTGAATGGCAAAAGCAACAGAGTTAAAGCAAAGACCTTAAACATCCCTGCCAAGACAAGTGGTGTGATAATATGGAGGTGGAATGTTCATGGAACCATAAAGAATCATCTGCAGACAGGTGTGCCACAAAAGATTTCTGAACGTGCTGTCAGACTAATGATAAGGAGGATAAGAAGGAGTCCAGCAGTCACTTGAGATGCAGAACACTAAAGCTCATGACGTTTGGAGAAAGAAAAGTTGAACACCAGCCTCACAGTGAAGCATAGAGGTGGGACCATCATGATACAAGTCTACTTCTCATCAAACAGTACTGGGACATTACACATATTGAAGGAAACCTGAATGGAGTGATGAGCCGGGAAATATTGGAGAATTTAATCCCACTGGCTGAGAATCTGATTCAGTAGAGATGATGGAAATTTTAACTAGATAGTGACCCCAAACATACAATCAAAATAAATAAGGAAGGCCTTGCATGACCTAGCGAAGCTCCTGCCTTACGCCTCTCTAATGCAAGTCTGTCAAAAGCACAATAGTGACCTTGGGGAACTGAAAATGATGTGCCAAAAGCAACAGGTCATAACTGAACCAAAATATAGCAAAAAGCTAGTTGCATCTTATTGTACATGGCTCAAAGATATGATTGCTGCAACAGCTTTGAAAAAAGTACTAATTTTGCTAATCTGTGGAAATTTTGAATTTTAAACTTATTTTTAAACGTATTTATATTTAATAAGGTAAAACACATTGTGTTTGTAAATTTGAAGCATCTACTCAATATGCTATGGAAGTACATTGAAAAACAAAAGAAAAAAGTTCCATATACTTAATTTCTCTTCACTGCACTGACTGACTATAAATCATTCTGTGAAATAACGTTATCTAATCTACTCAATGTTACACCAAAAATACTGTAAAGTGAACTTATTGTGGAAACAGCAACTTGGTAATTATTTCCTATCCATCCATAACTTCACCATTACTACTTACAGTAACTACAAATCAGACAAAGGGTATTGGGTGGTTACATAGAATATCAGATGCACGACAGTCTTGTCCACTTTAATATACACCCACAATCGTTGTTAAATTGCTATCTTAAATGCCTTTGATTTGCACACCAAATCTTCAGTGATGAAAAGAAGGACTGTCATTGACTACATGCGTCTCTCATTGTACAGCAATGACCCTGAACCAAATTAGCTCAGCTCCCTACTGAGTGACAGAACAGGATTCGTGAGAGGGAGAGAGTGAGAGAGACACTGACTGTCACCGTTCATACAACTCTAGTGCAAAATTAAGCTGAGACAAGGGGTTGGCAGGCATCCACACAGTTTTGACTACTTTAGATAACGAGATTTATAGCATCATGTTAAACAGATAACAGCAAGATTTGTGGCAACAGTTTGGGGAAGTGCAATATATGGATGTGATGGCCATACCTGTCTTCAATGTTTTGACCATACAATGCATCATGTAGATCATGTCGTGTAGCTATTTGTGACATTCATACCGATAAAATCCCACGTAAAAGTCCAGTCCAGTATTACCCCCACACCTTCAGTAATGATCTGAATGTCTGCAATTGCGCTTGCATGGACTAAGAGAGCAATGTAACCGATGATGTGAAGCTTTCTTGACGGATCTATTCAGAGGTTTCTTTACTCCCTTTCTGTTTAATCAATGATAATCTCCTCTAAGCGCTTAACAAGCCCTGTGTCCAACCGACAGCCAGCAGCATTTGTCCCTCTCCCTACTAACATCAATAAAGGCTGTGTTAAGATTAAAGGTAGAAGTCCTTTAATCGAACAAGCCCTCAGGGAAGTATTCTATTCCCTATATGCACCTAGAGTACTAGACAACTTGAATAAATTCTGATTATAGCCTTCATTTTTAGTCCAAGAGTAAATAGCAACCATGAGAAAAGAGTTTAACAGGCCATACATAACACACCTTATGTACTGTATCACAGAGCAGTTGAACACTCAAAGATGATAACATTCATAGAAGGAGTCTCCAGTATCAGCGCTTTGTAACAGTCAGTGCATTTCCTGATGTGGGAAATATGGGCTATTTTGTGGTTTCTTGTTGGATATTTTTGTCTTTCAAAAGAGAGAAAGAGAGAGACAGAGAGAGAGAGATACAAAGAAAGAGAAAGAGAGAGACACACAAAGAGAGAGAGAGAGAGAGAAGGAACTACTATTTATATCTCTTACAATGCAAGTGATAACAGGAACTGACATGCTTTGAGGTTGCTGCATGACATTAAATGTAACTGAACAGCTTAAAAATATGTTCTTCAGTTAAAATCTGGATTTGTTTCTTGCATCTTGTATAACACCAGACTCCCCTAATAATAGCTTTTGTGTCAGTGTTCCCTTAAATCTGAAATACTTCCTAGTCGAGCACCGCAGGGCTACTTAAAGCTGTCCTACATTCCTTCTCTGTCCCAGTTCACTCTTCTTAAAAGGACTGACTCCATGGGATCTGACATGTTACCTTCATGTGGGTCAAGGGAATGGATTTACTCTTACCAAACTGCTCAGGTGGAAATTATGTCCTTTGGGGTGCTTTCTTGTGCTTACTGAACAACTTCACTGCTGCCTCAGTAAATGTTGAGGGAGTCACAAGGGCAGCACTGTTATTTCATTTAACTTTTGCTGACTTATAAGGAAATATTTATAGAAATAGACTGCTCAGAATGTTACGGTATTAACAGAACTGAATGCCAACACCCAGAATAAGGAACGATTAATTTCCTTAAAAAACGCTAACCAGTGATGAGTTCTCTTAAATCATTTTTGAAACCCAAAAGCTGTTGCACTATATAATAACATGAGGGATAAGATAATGAGTGAAGCTGACTGATTACAGCACAATGCAAAGGTTAAACACTGTAAACATTATAACAGTATTTTACCTTTCACATCAACCTAATCTCAAGGGGTCTACATGAGTCAGTGCAGTCAGAGTAAAACTATGGTGAGAAACTCTGACAGCCCTTTTACGTTACTTTTCTGTCAGTCAGGATTGTCTGAGTTTTTGAAATGCATGGAGAAATAAATGTCAAATTGGAGCTCCACTGAAATTCTGCCTCCCCCGAGTCTTCCTCTGCACACAAACACACTGGTTCTTACTAGAACAAATAATGTAGAAAAATAGATAAAAATGTTTTTTAAAGTTTAAGATTAAGTTTCAGAACACAGCTGGAAAACCCCTTCTCCCATCAAGAATGTTTTGCTGTATTTGGATTAGTTATTTTATAGGACCCGCCCCCCCCAATTCCCCTTCAGATATTCATAAATCAGTATAACGAGGAGCTGCATGTTTAAAGAGATGTAACTTTTACTGCACATAATAATGAAGAAAAACAAACACGCATGACATACTGTACGTATAGCGGATTTTTACACTCAAATATATGCACATATTTACATATAATCAAACTACTTAATTTTTTGCACATCATATCCTGTGCTTTTTTCCCCCCTTCTTTTTATTTCAACCTTAGCTCTGCAGATGCAATTTCAGTATTTCAACATTACTACAGCTGTGTCCTTGGCTCTGTTTGCTACTGCAAACCTAAAATATGTTTGGCTCACTTCCTGGGTTTATTTAGGGTCAAACTGGTTTTTCACAAGCAACTCAACACAATCTGCAGTAGAGTTTACTTGGACAGCACCTGAGTATGATTCATAATTGCCCCCAAGCCTGGCACAAACCATGACTTTTTTCATGGTTCATCTGTATGACTGCAGCTCCTCCAGCTCCTTAGGCTTACTTTGCAAAATAATGTAATAAACATTGTATGCTTTGTATATCTAAAGTTAAAGAATGTCTAAAGAATATAGCAAGACTGGCCAACTCTCTTATTAGATACACCCTACACTGCTACAACAGCTGAAGAACTTGGCAGAAGTTCACAGTTTTCCTTGTATCAACAAGATCTTTTTTGTAAGCCCAATCGTCGCCAAGACTTTATCTCTTCCAAAGAAAACAACACAGAGTAACCAAAGCCAGTGTTTTCTGCCCCTACATCTTCTGTTACTGTTGCAGAAAATAAAAAACAGGAATGGGGAGAGGGTGGAACAACTTTGGCCAAAATGGAGTGTCTGTAACAGCATAAACAAGTTAGAGAATTGTATTAGAGAGATATCCGTCTTGCACGTAGTTATTAAGAGGATGGATGGCAACTTTCTGTAAACTATACTTTAACACCATGTCTTGTTTATTTAT
>JAQMYG010000017.1:12506035-12516668 GCA_030014215.1 Clariallabes teugelsi
ACAAGCCTATACAATAAACTTATTTATTAAAACTATTTTACTACACTTTATTTTTGGCTCCATGAACTGTAAGAATGTAAGCTCTTCACACTGATAACCGAAGGTCAAAGCCAAGTCCAGTTAGCTGAGCTAGCTAACGTTTCCCACCGCAAACAATGTAGAAACAACCGCTATACACCATTCATCCCTTTACCTTGTTCACCTCCTCGAGCTTCTCCCTCTGCTGCTCCTTCAACAATCCAAACGCCTTTCCACCTGGAAAACACAAATAAATCGCACGGCTCCGTTAAACGCGTCCTCATGTCGGTGCACTTGCTGTTGCGGTAATAAACAGCAGCGGAGAAACAATGTAGCCTTCCACACCAGGCAGGCAGGCAGGCAGGCGCGCGCGTGAAGCACACAAAGAATTAGAGATATAAATAAAATGTATAATAACAATTATTATAAAAAATTATACGACTTACCTTGTACATTCGACGGCATGATTGGACGGATTGGTGCGGGTCGGAGAAACAGCGGGGCTCCTGGTCTCTCTTGAGGAGGCGGAGAAGAATAAACGCAAGTCGCAGGAGTTCAGTGAGGGGCGTCCGCTAGTGAATCGCTCTTTGTTTTTGAACGACTCAAAGTGTCGACTCAAGAGAATCGATTCTTAAAACCAAGCTGCTCAAACGTTATCTCCGAATATTTAGATATACTGTATGGTCTGCGCGTTGTCGTTTTTCACGTGGCAATCGTACACTTTTATTCTATAGCAAGATTACGTGTTTCTTTTTTTTTCTTTTTTCTTTTTTTAATGTTGACCGTTAAATCTGACTGCAGCCAATTTATTATTACATAGACTGAATTACTTGTTACCTGGATAAACATTAGATAGATATACATGCAAAACTACAGTGATTGTCATTTCCCATATAGCATTAACTACTTAACTATAAAGTTTTGAGATTTCTTTGAAATCAGATCAAAATTCGGCTTGTCGACTCATTTAAACAAGAATTGAATCTTTAAAGTGACTCGTATTAACGCAATGGCTGAATGTGTAATTCAATCAAACACTCGGAATCTCGATTAATTTGAACGAGAATCGAATCCGTTAAGTGATTTATAATACCCGTCGGCTTATCTGTTGGACTCCCTGCGCCATCGTGCGACCAAAAGAGGAATAGCAAGAAAATACAGGTTAAAAATATTAAATTCTATTTCCTAATTTTGGAAGACAAAAATCTGCATTTATATGGAAAATGCATTTAGCATCGTACAGATTAAGGCCTGAACAAAGTAAGAAAAATGACTATATGACTTCCCGCATCATATTAATGGAAAATTAAATATTTTAATCTTGTTGTTACACAATATATCTTGTATACAGGATAGCAGGTAGCATGGAGCCTACCCCAGGAGACTTAGGGAATGAGGCGGGGAACACACTGGACGGGTTGCTAAACTATCGAAGGGCACACACATACAGTAGACACGCTCATTCACAAACTACGGGCAATTTGGGAACACCAGTTAGCCTAATCTGCATGTCTTTGGACTGTGGGAATAAACTGGAGGAAACCCACCAAGCATGGGGAGAACATGCAAACTCCATGCCCACAGACCCAAGGCAGGAATCGAACCTGGAGTCTACTCACTACACCACCGCCACACAATATACAGTTAAACCAAAATTTAATCACTGGCCCTGCTTCATGTTTAAAAGACTCATCTGAATTCAATATTTTGCTAAATGAAACTTTTGGTTTGAAATGTATCAAAAGAGACACTTAATAGAACTACAAATGCTGCTATGTTACAGATCATATTTGCATATTGCAATACATATGCAATGTTTTGATGTATGAACTTTCAATATATTTGACCATTTGGATGGTGTACTAGAACATGTTTTTGAGTATAGCTTTACTGACTATTAATAGCTTCCTTTTTGCTTTTACACAAACTGTATGATCATAGCACTGTACAGTTCTTGCTGGCAATATTGCTGACCTCTGAAACCTTAGATTGGGCTTGGACCAGTGCAGTATACTCTGCTGATTTTGATGTACCTTCAAGTGTGAAGTCCAGAACCTCTGTGTAGACCCAGCCAAAGGGAGTTCATTCTCCATTATTCCGTTCAACCCTATGTAAAATTTAGAAGGGATGAGCTTATGAGGTTTGTAAACGATGTCAGTGGAGGCTTGGGGAGGGTGATCAAGCACTGAAATGTGTATTCCCATAGTAGAGTAAATGTGATAAAGTGCCATCTATGGGGCCCCTATAATGCAGCAAATATGACACAGCACAAAGGTCCTCCTTCGTTGGAGCCAACATGAAACCTGCTCCCTTAGGTGCCCTCAAAGTGTTTAAACAATGGGAAAAGATATCAAATTCATGAAATTAGGCATTAGGCCTGTCTTAGTAATATGTAATAAAGGAAGTGTACAGAGGTACGTCAGGGTACAGAGTTCCTCTATACAATAGAAGATACAATCATTGGTCATAAACATAAATTTCATGGTGATATTGGGCTTTATGTTTTTAATGAAACAAGAATTTGGACCACATGTTTTTATTTACTTTGTGTTTTCTGAAATCAATACAGGGTCAGAATTGTACTGAAGTACTGAAATGTCTTCTCATTTGACAAGCCCAAGGCCTCTCAACTTCCTGTTAGTGATCATGATTACCACAACTGATAGCTTCTCTGTACCAACATAAAAAAGGATGTTTGACAGCAGTCCCTGGATTGACCAACACACTACAATGGGAAAGTCCATGGAGCTTAGTGCAGATCTGAGAAAGAGGATGTTAGATTTACACAAGTCAGGAATGTACAAGTTATTGGGAACTGTAACCACTTTACCAAGCTTTACCAAAGAGTTTTACATCATAGACCATTCTACCACAGACAGAGAAATAACTGAAAACCCAATATTGCCATGAAATTCATGTAGGTAATGAGTGTATTGTATGAAACTTCTAAATGAACAATCTAGAATGTTGCAATCTGAAATAAAGTGCGCCTATGGGTGACCTTTTAGTGAAAGAAAATGTGATAGCACCCTGTATGTGAGAAATGGTTAGAATGTGAGGTTTGGTTAGGAAATGTGAGCCACCACTGTAATATCCTGTGCTGTATGTTCTGTTTAGCTTCTAGTAAAAACAAATAGAAAAATCAAGGTGTCTTTAATGTTAACCTACTGACATTCATACACATTGTCCTGCTGTCCTCAGGTCAATGCAGTTTAAATTTCAGTGCAGTTTAAATTTCCTAATGCAATTCGTGAAGTAGTAGGTCTCCATCGTGAAAAAGAGGGTGATGAAAAGGTAGAATTAACTACTGTTAATTAATTCATTGCAGGTTCACACTTTACAAATTACCCTAATTTATGACTGAATAAATCTTAAATAAAAATAATAACATTATTATTATTATTAAATTATATTTATTTTGCTTTCTTTATTAAGTGAATGACTCAGAGTCTATGATAAAGATCCTTTGATTTTCTCATCACATTTTAAAAAAGTATAAATTATGTTTAGAATCTGCTTTTGCCACTTTGTATTAAGACTGCATTTTAGATCTAAGGTTTATAAAGATAAAAAGGAGATAAATATGTTGAGTTAGTGTAAAGTGTAAATGTATGTAATGTACTGTAATTATATAAAAATAAATGTAAAAAGAAACAAAAATAGACACCAGAAAAAAAAAGAAAGAAAATGACTTATAGTGCATACTCATAATTTTTTTTCATACAATGTTTAACAGTTAAAACTTTTCCCCTAGAGTTTTTTAATATAAGCCAGCAGACACACATTTGGGCCACTGGAGCATCAGATATAGCTGGATTTAGTTAAAAGACTCTAAATTGAAACTAAAAGTTACACAGTTTGGTATATCATAATAAAAACAAATAACTAAAAAAACATAATAAAGACTTTCTCTTTTATTGAATTTCAGTATGGTTTATAATGCATAGGTTGTAATTCAAACATGTATGGTTGTACTGTATATGTAATGTCAGGAACCAAACTTTTATTAGTGCTTGTACACCTGGTTGTGTGACGTGGAACTGCATGAATGATTCTCAGTGAGCACACCTCACTCCCACTAGATCCAGATAATATTTATATAATCAATGAGTATGCCAAAGATATCGTTTGTCATCCCTAGCCTCTTTCATTTCTCCTCTCTGGGCATTGTTTGGGCAGATTCTGAGCAATATCATTCAGGCTGTCCTGCTCTTCTTGGATGTCCTGCAGATTCTTTTCAAGCTCCACCAGCTGGTTTTGTTGAGCCTCAGCAGCTCCAAGAAGTATCTGGAACTTCTTGGTCAGTGCTGGGCTTTCCACACTGCCTCGGAGTACTCGGAGACGTGCAGCTGTCTCATTCAGCACGCGGTCGTACTTCTCCACGTCTATGTTCCTTTCTGCTTGGTGTGAGACATGATTGAGATGCAAGTTTAATAATACAAAAAACACCCAGTGTAGGATGGAAATGTAAAGGGAAAAAAAGGAAATAAGAGTGTGCAAGAAAATATTTATACAGCACAGAAAAGAATACAACAAAGAAAAGGTTGGGAAAGATATGTTGAATACAGAAGAGTCAGGGATGTCAGAAGAAATGAAATGCAGGAGTAAACGAATGCTTTTGGAATGTACCTATCTGACCAAGCATCTCGGCTAGCATGTGAGTAAAACCCTCCAGCTGGCTCTTGGCTGCCTCCATGCTGCCCATCACTCCCTTTAAAGAAACATCAGCCTGTGAAGCAGAAATGAGCAGAGAATTCATAAACGAGAGTGGAGAGTGAAATGGTTGAAAAGTCACACAGGTTTAAGTAGCTTTAACTGCTATTTCAATTTCAAATTTATTTCACTTTTACACCAGCAGTACTTTACAGTTCATGCAAGAGTTACAAGTTTAAAAGGTCCTGGAATCCCAGTCTAACACACCAGGGCCAGTATTCACAAAGCGTATTAGGACTAAAAGTTGCTCCTAAAGACGAAATTCTTAGAGTTATGCCATTTTCTTAGATTTCTTAACTTCCCTTTAAATTTAGGACTAAATCTTAGTAAAGGTAAAAATGATTCACGAAACATCAGTCTGTAATAGATCACAAGTAATAAAATCAGTATGGTACATTAATGTAAGAACTTAAATATAGTAACTACTGCATGGAAATTTGTTTGCTTCAAAAGTATACACATTTTCAACATCTGTCTGTTTTAATTTAAGATATTTAGCCTATAACACAAACTTTGCATGAAGTAGCCTGCATTCATGATTATACAATTTCTTCTAATAATTCTATTATCATGTATTCGATTTTCACAAAGAGCGCCTTTACAGATTTTTTATCAACCAATCACAGTCCTTGAATTGCTGCATCATCCCTAACAACGGGGTCAACCACACCTCCTTACTAATATAAAGGTTTTTGTACTTTCCTTACTCAGTTGCTCTGAAAAGAGAGTTGCTCTGAGAAGTTTCCTAAATCCCTTTTAGTCTAAGACCCCCAGATAGGTCTTTTTAGGCTAAGATAGGAGCTCTCTGAGAGAATTCTAAGAAACCTTTTTGAATACAGGCCCTGATGTCTTATGTCTGTGCCACACTCAAAGTTGTAGAATATTTTATAACCGTTCCAAATGCTTATTCATGAGTGCCAATTATAGCATACAGCACAGAGGATTACATATACAGTTCCCAGTGTCAGTGAAAACCCCTTACTTAATGTCCAGCAAATAATGAATACAAAACATGCACAATATTAAAAACTCAACATCCTACAAGATGGGGAAAGAAGTCCTACAAGATGTCTTCCTTGAAAACAATTCATTTGACAATCTATACCCAATAACAGCTGAGTTACTGTACATGTTCATCTTAAATGCTTAACCTAATATGAAGTCCTTGAATTGCTGCAAGGAATTGCATAATCTGAAAATGTGTGTTTTAATCTGACCAAATCTTGTAGTGTGTAGATGTATTAGCAAAGAAACCCAAGTGAATTATTTTCAGCATTGGTTAGGATTGTTCCAATGTATTTATACCAGAACAATGTTGAATTCTTGAATTAGATTAGCAAGAATTGTATTAGTCAACTTAATTATAACATTATCATTTCTATAGTAACAGCTCATTCACAGAGATTTGTGCGGCAGATGCATCACAAAATCAAAGTATGAAAATAAGTGGATGGAAGGCATGCTTAATTCAATTTAACATAGAAAAATTGATAGAGCTGAATAAATCTGATCATACTTGATATATTGTACACTGCCTAGCTTCGGAATGGTCAAACTATTGGCCTATATTACGCAAAGAAAACAACTAAGGAGACTTTGTGAAGGAAATGTGGTAAAAAAAAAAAATCATGCATGGAGATCACTTAAAAATTTGGCGCAGTTGCAACAGGGAAAAAAAAATTATGACAATGTTTAATAGTGAAAGTAAGATGAGATGAAGGCTCATAGGATTGGTATTAAACAGCTGTGTGTAACACACCAGAGGCTGATAAAAAAAAAAAAAAAGGCTTCAACTTGCTAGAGGGCATAACGATCAGACTTAGAAGCAATGCAAAAGCATCATGTGATCTGATGAGTCCAGACTGACCATATTCCAGAGTGATGGATGCATCAGGGTTAGAAGAGAAGCGTATGAAGCGATGCACCGATCATGCATAGTGCCCACTGTACAAGCATCTAGAGGTAGTGTGTTGATCTGGGATTGCTGCAGTTACTCAGGTTTAGTCTCGGTAATGTTATGTATCAATAAAAAGAAATCATCTGATGACTTGAATAGACTGAATGACCAGGGTATCACGTCTATGGAGTTTTTCAAAGAGTGGTTCAACCAGCCACCTATTCATATCAGTCAGTAATGTTTTTCACATGAGAAAGCAGCTCACAGCTGATCAATAACTGGCATAACTAATTAGCTTTATAAACGTTCCACAACAATAAATGTAGCTACAAATCATTAAAAAAAACTTAATCAACAACAACAACAACAACAACAACAGCATGTCATGTAAAAGGATAAAACATTTTATGTCTTGTGTATGTAAAGGTTTCCCAAGCTATACTAAGAAACTATTCATTGAATTCTATTCATGAAATAGAAACAAGTTATGTAACACATTTGTTCACCTCGTCTGGCATTTCTCGTGCCACCTGAGAAGCTAAGTCCTCCTGCTCTGTCAGCTGCTGCACTGCTGAAATCACACCATTCTTCAGTTGAGCAGACACCTTCTTTGTCTGCTTTGCTTGTGACAGAGATGCCTTAGCATCCTAAAAGAGATTAGCGTATGGATTTAACTTCCTCTTCCTTTATCTAGATGAAATACGGGTTACAATCCTAAGTAGGTTATTATTACATTTACTGCACACAAAACATTTTTACGACACATATCCGATCATCTATACCTACTACGTGACATTTCAAATGATCAACTGCTGAGGCTTAGTTTATATTTTACTCTTTTCATATTTCCATATATGTATACATAATAGCTGTAGATGATTGGAATTGTGATACCTTGAGAAGGTTCATTTTCTTAATTAAGCTTTGAAATATTGGTCACATCCTGCATTACCTCTAATACCGCGCTAAGATCTTTGCATATGGGAAAATAAGTATTTTGGAAACTTGTCATTTGCATGAAATACCATGTCAAGCTTACCTTAGCTCCAGAATTAGACGTCTTCTGAGTCTGCAATGCTTTGTCTCTTGCTTGCGTCGCATTCCCCAGCGCAGGTCTGAGCACTCTCTCAGCATGCCTCACCTTCTTGTTTACCTCCGTCAGGATCTTCTCCTCCACAATGCCCTCTCGCTTCAGAGCTTCGCGGGTCTTAGTGTGCAGAACAGGCCACTCCTTCTCTATGCCTGTTGTAGAGGCGGAACACCTTACAACTTTTTGTTTATTCCATTTAACATTAACTGTGTTAGCATTTTCTATACAGTATGTAAGGTAGATCATTAAGGTTTCTATGTCATGCAAAAATATGTTGATGTGATGTGGCCTAATGTATAATGACTATTATAAAGCGCTGACACTGGAGACTCCTTCCAAAAATTTTAAATAGACAAAAATCTACAATATAATGTAATCTATATATAATCTCATTTTTACATTTTTTGAAGAGGTAAAGCTGTAACTTTTCCAAAATGCAGACGCTTGGATGGAAGGATATAAAAATTTCTTGGTTAGCAAGTGAGTGAACTAATGTGTTTCTCCTGAATGTTCTCATGGAACTATAAATGGATAAAATGTACAACATGTACAGCACAGTTGTTCTTTAATAAAGAAAAAAAAGAAAAAATGTTAGAGTTGGCTGTATTATAAGATAAATGAAAACATCTGTTATTAGAAAAACAGCTTCAGGGTGGAAACAGTAACTCCACTTCATGCTGGGCTGCAACACGCTGTCACGCATAGGAGTTAGAGCAGATACAAGTGCAGAGTGAATTTTAATAAAGTGCTTTACAAGAATACGTAATCTAAGATTCTAAGAAAAACAAGAACGATATTAGCATGGAAACATCACAACATGTCGTGACCACAACAACAACTAACAACAAGAGGAATATGACCCCAAGACAGTATTTCAAATACTGGTGCTGGTTATTATACATATGAAAATTAGATTAAAATGTGCAGGGACTGATGGGTATTACCTTGTCATGCTTTATTCATTACATATTCTCTGTCCACTTCTCCGTGCCTGTATTTTGTTATACTCTATATTTTATTCTTTCTATCTCCGTTGCCTTCACATAGATAAATATTTCATCCTGCATGATCATTAAATGGAGATAGAATTTTTTTTATATTTTATGCATATATACAGTATGTGAAGGCAAAGGAAAGAATAATATATACATCAGACATTGATGTTAAATGAGAAGGCCTGGATCGCAGTCTTTGCTCTAATTCATCCCAAAGGTGTCCATTGGGTTGAGGTCATGACTCTGTGCATGCCCGTCTTCCACATGAAATTCGCTCATCCATTGCTTTGTGCAGTGGTGGACAAAGGATGTTGGAACAGGAAGGGGCCATCATCCCCAAACTGTTCCCACAAATTTAGGAGCATGAAATTGTCCAAAATGTCTTGGTCTGATGAAGCATTAAGAGTTCCTTTTACTGGTACTAAGGGGCCGAACCCAGTGACAGAAGGTTAGTGACATCTGTGCACTATGCCTCTCAGCGTCCATTGACCCCGCTCTGTTTTTGTTCTATTCTATTAACTCTATAAAATATCCTACTCAATCTTATGATAATGTTTATAATTGTCAATTCTTTCTTTCTTTCTTTCTTTTTTTTTTTACATTCCGTTCCAGAAACCCTGCTTACAAACAGAGACTGTTGGACATTATGCTAGAAATAACAGTGCGGAGTGTTGTGATGGAACAACATAAAGAAATAATATGTGAATTGTGTGAGGACTGTATGGTTAAAAGTTTTACCCTCTATATGTTTATGAAGAGAGGACGCCTCCGATTCTATCTTCTTTCCTTCCACCACTGAAGTGAGGGCTGCCTCTTTGAGCCCCAGGGCAAGATCTGTCAGCTTTACAGAGGCAGATGACATGACGGAAAGAGAAAATGTTAACAACTAAGCCCAGCAGTGACAAAGTTGTCATGAGAAACTTATATAAACTAGTATATAAATCATATACTGTTAACACTTTGTGTTACTTTTGTATTTGTATAGTAATTTTATGTTTTATAATATTGTATATGGTATTCAATTTAATTGTTCATTTTAGTCCCAAAATACCAATGTAAGATATGAGTGAGCAACCAATCTAAAATATTTCAGCATTTAACATACAGATAAACATAGACAACAACAGTTTTCTGTGCTATTACCTTTAATGAATATAGAATATAGGAATAAATTAGTCAATATTTAAATGTTGTAATAGGTGGATAGTTGGATGGATATACAGTATATACAGTATGTGCAGCATATGTTGGCTGAACATACTATACTGTATATATATGGCTGCATACTGTATATATATCCATCCAACTATCCATCTATCCATCTAGGAGCCCCTGTAGTCCAACTAGGGACTGTGGAGGCCAATGGTGAATATTGTATTTATTCCTATTTTTAAACCATGATAGGAACTCTAGTCAAAATCACATTCACACTATGGGCAATTTGGGAACTTCAATTGACCTAATCTGCAAGTGTTTGAACTGTGGGAGGAAACTGAAGTACCAGCAGGAAACCCACCAAGCACCCCCAAGATGGGATTGAACACCGATTTTGGAGGTGCAAGGCGACAGTGTTAACCACTGAGCCACCATGCTAACATTACCGATATATACCCATCATATACAGTATAGCGATTTCTGCGTTTATTTGCAAGCTACATGTCATCATACATAGAACTAAACAATGCACTAGAAAAATAATCCAGACAGGTGTAACTGGAATTTAATGGCAATTACATAGGCTGTTCATATTCTATGTAATGTTATGTACTGTAAGCATCATAACTATTAATATGATGAATTATAGACATGTGAGAATGGATACATTTAATCAGTGATTAAAATGAATACAGTGGAACCTCGGATTACGAGCATAATTCGTTCCGGAAGCAGGCTCGTATTCCAAAACACTCGTAAACCAAA
>JAQMYG010000017.1:12521492-12533810 GCA_030014215.1 Clariallabes teugelsi
ACACACACACACACACACACACACACACACACACACACACACACACACATATTAACGGAAAGACTGTTTTATCAGAAAAATTAGCAAGGAACATCGCTAATAACTCTCACGTGAGCGCATACTAACGGAATCACTGTTGTAAAGTAAAAAAAAAAATTAAGCTGCTCTTTACCTTTGAAAAGAATCGTGACAGCGCAGTGTTTCCATTAGAAAGAGAAAAGAGACAAGAGTGTGTGCGTGTGTATGTGTGTGAAGGTGAGAGGAGGAGGGGAGGAGAGAGTGTGTGTGTGTGTGTGTAAAGGCGAGAGGAGGGATGTGTGTGTGAAGGGGCACGATGTCTAATGACGCATTTGCACACAATGGCAGGCTGATACAGAGAGAGAAAATGGATCTTTAACTTCTCTAATGAGACTTTCTTTCACTTTACACGTATGCACACACGTTTTTTAATAAACAGTACATGCACGCTGTACACACATGCATACAAACACAAAAAAATATGTTTTACACACACACACGTGGTCACAGTGGTATAGTAAACGGTACACGCGTGCCCAGTTGATTAGACAGTGAGAGATGCGCACTAAGACCAAGCAGGGGAGACAATTACCCACAATTCCGCAGCGCAAGAGAGAGAAAAAACATTGGCTCAGTTGTGATAACGTGAAACTCGGCATCAAAACAAGAAGCGCATGCGTGAAACATAATACTTGGTACTTGTAAACCAAGACTTGTTAGTTTTCCAAGTCAAAATTTATTAAAAATCTTTGCTCATCTTACGGAACACTCGCAAACCACGTTACTCGCAAGCCGAGGTTCCACTGTAGTCTGATTCGAGTGAGAGTGATTTGTTAATTTTCTACTGGGTGTGCATGCGCAAAGCATCGCAAAACCTCCATAGGTTATGTACAGGAAACAGAAATGAGTAGTTACTTTTGAGACTTTTGGTCTGAATCACTCATTCTTTTGTCATGTGACTCCCATAGACGCTATGCAGTGCAGTACACAGGAAACCGAATCGAACGGTTCTTCTCAATGAGTCTTTTAGTCCTAGTCATTCGTTCTTTTGTCACGTGACTCCCATAGACGCTATGCAGCGCAACAGATACAAAACAACGAACGACTCGGACCAGAAGATATGAGAGGTGAGCTGCTCATTCCTTAGCTGCATTGTAATATTTTCTTTACTGGAACTATCGCCAAAATTTGTGTATGTAGACATGTCTGTTTATCGAAAATGTAACATTTCATTTTACTTCTGATCAAAAGAACGAAATGAACTTAATGACTCAAAGATTCATTCATTTTAATGAATGAGATTCAAAGAACCAAGTCAGTAAAGTGATTCAAACTTCCCATCACTAATCCATCACAGACCCAGTTATTAATGAATTTAGTAGGTTTGCATGAAACAGAGCTCTACATGATTGGATTTGGCCAACTCCTTTTTTAAAAGACATATGGCTGACTCATTAATGTCAGATGTAAGGATGCAGTAGCAAGCATATTTATGATGTTATAAACAGCATTCAAGCCATGTACTGAACATAAGCCCCCACAGTTGGAATAAAATTTCAAAAAGTCCGAGTTGCCATCTGGCTTTAGCTGCCTGCAAGAGAATGTAATCATACACCCAACAACTATTTGCAGCTTTACATGCTTTGTCATCATCATGATACTGAGGTTTGTTATGCCTAATAAACCTGATGCAAAGAGCTTTAGAAACTTTGGGACCTTTAATTCTATTTTTAAAAACAAGGGCCTTTAATTCTCTTTATCAAAACAAGGGCCTGGTTTTTTTTTTTTTTTCCTCAAAATTCTAAATTGCCTGTAGACTAGAGATCAGTGGTTTATCAATTCAGTTTCTTTCCACTGTCATTAACATTTAAATCATTTAAATGCAGTACAAGTACTTTTTACATTTTTTGTAGTACATACATGAGAACGTAAAAGAGGTTTATATCCTTTTCAAATTTCTTTATATTGTTGGAGTCATTGCAGATATCTTGTGTATGTCAGTGTCTGTAACACACTTGAGTAATTAACACTTCACCACACTATCACTAAACCTATAAATGTATGAAGCTTTATTTTAGTATAACAGTATCAAGTAATCAGTGAAGCATGCAAACATCAAAAACTGTGTGAGGAAAGTGAAAATGACACTGTGTGTGGTAAGTATGTCTGACTGAAGTAAAAGCATAAGAACACCTCCACTTTAAACATGACCGTTAGCGCTGACATTTTCCAAAGATTTGTAGGAATGTATTAGTCATCCACCTACCCCTCTGCTGCATGGAAGTAACAAGACACCCGGGCCATCTTTTATTTTTAATGGTAGCTGTGATAAATAGGAAAGGTGTAGTCAGAATGTGAAAAGGGAAGGAAAGGCACTTGTTATTCATAATCTCTCAGAGAAAGAAGTAAATTCCTATGAATTTGGGGGCATCTGCAGACTGAAAAAAACAAATAAAAACTCCACCTCACAGCTGAGCCTAGGATACTTTTGCTTTGTTGTGTTTGAAAAAAACAACAACACAAAAAAGGTAGGTAAGTATGTTACAATGCGAGGTCTGCAGCTGTAAGTCTGGAGAAGTTTAACACCTCCTCCACATTTTGTTCTCATTCTTCCACTTTGAGTAAGTACTTTCACCTCCTCTTACTTCAATTTACAGTAAAGATGTTCTTGATATGTGCTAAAACAAAGGAAAAGCAAACAGCAAGATTAATATTCATTAAGTGTTGTTTAGAACACACATTTGAATAATTAAAATGAAATAATTCCATATACAGTATACTCAACCTTACATGCAATCTGAGATTTTTTTTTTTTTTTACTTTTTTTCTGAGGCGGTGGCCTGGAACTTCTGGTTGATTACATCTGAAATGACCAAATATTATTAAAATATCAACTCAGTTTACTCACCTATCACAGCTGCTCTTTGTTTGGCTGGGAATGCCTCCTTATTGTTATATGTGGAGTTTGAGGCTTTGCAGATTCTGGTAACAAAAAACAATTAAGCAAATGCTTATCATAAAAATACTTTACGAAAAGTGAAATGAACAATGAATTCACAAAAATAAAGTGGACATTTGGGACACTGTTTGAAATTTTAGATAATCCTATCAATAGTTTATCAAGTAAAATTCAACAGCGCCTTTGTTCCACAGAGTAATGTCTACCTCCTGACGTCATTCTGACACCTGAAGACATAAAGGTTTAAGACTGACTAAGCAAAAATATAAATGTGTTCTGAGAACCCTACACCTCCACAAAAAAATCTTATCAACCAGCCAAATCTGAATGACTTAAAACATTGTCACAAACTTAAAATTTGTTTTTCACAAACAAACAAAATAGTTTTTAGTGAAGGAAAATGAACACAAGAGAAAAATTATGTTTTCCCAGAGTCTAATGCTGACTCTTTGGCCTTCTCCGTTTTCCCCTTTCCCAGAGTCTGCTCTAAGGTAAAAAGAGGAACATTGGAGAGGAACACAGCCCTCCTCTCGATCTTCTCTCTCATCTAAGGGCTGACAGTCAACTACAGAAACAAACACAGGAAGTTTACAGCTGAATAATTTTATCAGCTATAACATCTCTTACATTGCGCAGTGTTACACATTAAGACATCAACTTGCACTTTTGCAATCTATAGTTAAACTGGGCTATACATTTACAACTGAATCCAATGTGTTACGTGTTCGACCCTTGTGCACGGGTGGCACCACAGAAATACGGACACGAGGCAAGGTCTTAAGGAAAAAAGGGTAATTTTTTGGGGGGAAAAAATGGGGTAGGAAAAGTTTAAAGGAGAGAGGAAGGATAAAAGCGGAGGAAAAGAGTGAAGGTGTTTAGAGGCTTAGAAGCTTAGAGGACAGTTTACGATGCGTCGTAGCTGGGACACATGGAAGGTGGGGTGGATGCGTCGCATAGACGATGGGAGTAGGAGACGGACAGCGCACGGGTTGATTATCCTGGTTATTGTGAAGGGTCCGATGAAACGGGGAGAGAGCTTGCGTGAAAGTGTCTTTAGGGGGATGTCTCTGGTGGCGAGCATGACTCTGTCTCCAATGCGATACCTGGGGGTCTTGGAGCGATGGCGGTCCGCCTGTCTCTTGTATGAGCGGGATGCTTGCAGCAGGGATCGTCTGGCTCGTAACCATGTACATCTGCAGCGGCGGACAAAATGTTGCGCCGAGGGGACCTCTACCTCCTCCTCTTGAGTGGGAAACAGTGGTGGTTGGTAGCCCAGACAGCACTGGAACGGAGAGAGACCCGTTGAAGCAGATGGTAGGGAGTTGTGAGCATACTCGACCCACGGGAGAAACTTACTCCAGGTGGTAGCATCACGAGTAGTCATACACCGGAGGGCGACTTCCATTGCTTGGTTTTTTCGTTCTGTTTGGCCGTTGGATTGGGGATGAAAACCAGAAGATAGGCTAGGAGAGGCTCCGATGAGTTTACAAAAGGCCCCCCAGAAGCGTGAGGTGCATTGAGGGCCACGATCTGAAACTATGTCGGTGGGGAGGCCGTGAAGACGAAAAACATGAAGGATCAACTGCTCTGCAGTCTCTTTGGCGGACGGAAGCTTGGGGAGCGGAACCAGGTGGACGGACTTGGAGAAGCGGTCAACGATGGTCAGGATACAAGTATTTCCATCAGATGAGGGTAGCCCTGTTACAAAATCCAGCGAAATATGTGACCAGGGACGGTGAGGTATGGGTAAGGGTCTGAGGAAGCCAGCCGGAGGATGGTTCTTGTATTTACAGCGGGTGCAGATGTCGCAGGCTGCCACAAAGCTGGAAACATCCTTCCCCATCGTGGGCCACCAGAAGCGCTGTTGAATGATAGAGTGTTCGGGCGGAGCCTGGGTAACAGGACAGCTTGGATCCATGACTCCACTCCAGGACCTGTGGGCGCAGACAGAGGGGAACGAAGAGGCGATCTGGAGGAACGTTGCTTGGGCCGGGCTCCTGAGTCAATGCCTGCTTGACTTTGGTCTCAATGTCTAGCTCTAAGGCGGCGACGAGACAATGAGATGGCAGAATGGAGTTGCATGGTGTGGGATCCTGTGGGGGGGAGAACTGACGCGAGAGGGCATCAGGCTTAGTGTTCTTAGAACCTGGGCGGTAGGACAGGGTGAAATGGAACCTTGAGAAGAACAACGACCACCGAGCTTGACGGGCATTGAGTCTTTTGGCGGTGCGCAGGTACTCTAAGTTCCTATGATCGGTCCACACTATGAAGGGGAGCTCGGTCCCCTCCAGCCAATGTCTCCACTCCTCCAGCGCTACCTTGATGGCCAGGAGCTCTCGGTCGCCTACATCGTAATTCCTCTCAGCTGGAGATAGACGGCGGGAGTAGAATGAGCAGGGGTGCAGCTTGTTGTCTCGTGGGGATCTTTGGGAGAGGATTCCCCCAATGCCAGTGTTGGAGGCGTCCACTTCTACCACAAACTGGCGAGATGGGTCGGGTATGGTGAGTATGGGGGCTGAGGTGAACCGTTTCTTGAGGTCCACGAAGGCCTTGTCTGCCTCCTCGTTCCAGTAGAATCGCATCTTGGAGGAAGTCAGGGAGGTGAGGGGGGGTGGCGACGGAACTGTAACCCCGGATGAAGCAGCAATAGAAGTTCGCGAACCCCAGGAACCGTTGGAGGTCATGTCAAGAGGCTGGCGTGGGCCAGTTGGAGACGGCCTGGACCTTGGCGGGCTCCATTTTCAGTCTGGAGGGAGAGATAACAAATCCTAGGAACGTTGTGGAAGTTGTATGGAACTCACACTTTTCGGCTTTAACAAAGAGATTGTTCTCTAAGAGCCTCTGCAGGACTTGGTGAACGTGGTGCCGGTGCACCGCCAGACCTCGAGAGAAAATTAAAATGTCGTCCAAGTACACGAACACGAAAGAGTTTAAGAAGTCGCGGAGGACGTCATTAATGAGGGCCTGGAATACGGCAAGGGCCTTGGTCAGTCCGAATGGAACCACCAAATATTTGTTGTGCCCGGTAGGTGTGTTGAAGGCAGTTTTCCACTCGTCGCCCTCCCGGATGCGGACGAGGTGATAAGCATTTCGTAGGTCGAGTTTGGTGAAGATGTCCGCTCCCTGGAGAAGTTCAAAGGCGGTGGCCATGAGGGGTAACGGGTAGCGGTTCCTGACGGTTATCTCGTTAAGCCCTCTGTAATCAATGCATGGATGAAGGGACTTGTCTTTTTTCTTGACGAAGAAAAACCCTGCCCCAGCGGGCGAGGAGGATGGACGAATAATTCCGGCGGCGAGGGAATCTGTGATATACTTATTCATGGCCTCTCTTTCTTGGTGTGCCAGAGAGTAAAGTCTGCCTTTCAGGGGAGAGGTGCCCGGGAGAAGATCAATAGGACAGTCGTATGGTCGATGCGGCGGAAGCGACATGGCTCGGGTCTTATTGAAGACCTGCCCGAGATCATGGTATTCGGTGGGAACGATGGAGATGTCCGGGGTTTCATGGGGCGTGACCAGGATAGGAGCTGAGAATGATGAGATGAGAAACCGGTGTGCCGGCGGGGCGGTCCGGGAGGGGCGATGACAGCGTGGGAAAACCTGACAACGTGATGAGAGCCTGACAGCGTGGGAAAGGAAATGTCAAAAAGTCTTTGATCAGCGCGAAGGCACTGAGAGCGTGACACAATCCAAGGTTTAACTGTACTGGCATGGACATTCACCCTATCAGCATGCCTTTGAACAGGTTACATAAGAATTAAATGTAAAAGAACCAGTAGGTATGAGGCAGCAATGCTACAGATTGTGCTGCCCTGCTAAACAAATTAAACATATAATATTATCAGTACTGTCAATTATCCTTTAGGCAACTCTTCAGAATCATATTTTATTAGACACTTGTAACATTGGTGTAATTTAATCAGCGAAGAACATGTCACCCTAATCAGTCTGGAGCCTTTTATTCCAGTTGATCTTAGGTCATTTAATTCAAATTGCTGTCTGAAAACCAGGAATAGTCAAGAATCTCATTTCTTCTATTTAGCATTTCAAGACCCTTTGTGAAGCCAGCAGTTTTAAGAGCCCTTATCTGCTTCATTACTCCAAGGCACACAGTCCACGTTTCTTCATTAGTAACTTATATGAATGGTAGACACTAATGAGCTGACATGATTGCATTTTAATTGCAGTTTAATTCCCCAACCTACCTCTTCACCAAAGCTTCTGATTCATTCACAAGGGCATTCCATTCAGTTGGTCCTTTTGGGATAATGAATGGAATTACCTGAGACAAGAGAAGGGAAATTAACATGGATATTACGCTTCACATTTAAACTACATGACAACAACATGACAATGTGAAACAAATATTAATTTAAATTGTCAACACTGTCAGTGACTGCACATTATGTTACAATTTGGCAATGTTACATATTGTATGTTGGGACAATGTTAGTACTTGATTGTATTTAAAGGTTAGAATTACTTTAATGAAACAATGTCGGAATAATGTTGGCAACATGACATTGGAACAGAAAAAATTTCCTTACATATAAATAATAATGTTGAGAAAAGGAATTTAAAACCAAACTGATGGCCTGAGCAGGTCTCCAAATCCAGTGGCTTTGGTGTGAATGCTGCATGCTAACCACTGGACCATTAGGGAACATGCTGTTGTAAATTGTCCATACAAGACAGCAAGCATCACAATCACCATGTTACAGTACGGTAATTTGGAAGCTAGGATGCACATTTATAAGTATTAATGTCACATGCTGCGTGTAGGAAACATGTTGTGTCCACCCTAGTTTCAGAATGTTATTCTAAACCCTGTTAGAAACTTAAGGGACACTGTGTGGATGGATCTTAATCGGCATAAATGCTCCAAATAAAGGTTAAAATTTTATTGATTTTATGTGCAACATGTTGTTTGGGCCAGTCATTCAACATTATCTCAACATCATTTTATCAAAGTCATTTCTAACTTCGAGGCAGAGGTAGCTTATTGGTTAAGGTGTTTGACTACTGGTCGGAAGGTCCCAGGGTCAAACCCCAGAACCACCAAGTTGCTACTGTTTGGCTGTTGAGATGTAAAATGAGATAAAAGTTCTTCTGGATAAGGGCATCTTCCACATGCCATAATGTAAAACTTTCCAAAACAAAATTGTCTCATTGTCCCAATGGTAGGATAGAGGTCATATAGGTAACATTTTCGCCACCAAATTACAAAGGTTATCAAACATTAGTGTTCCTGCTGCCAATAGTCAAAAAAGGGAAGATACAGTATCTATCTATCTACAGTATCTATCTATGGTGAGATAGTTAATTCAAGAAGGTGCAAGAAGGGCTGGATATAAGATAGCCAACCGCGGTGAGCAGTCAAATACACAACACATTAAGCCTTCACAAAGAACACATTAGATTCAAGGACAAGAATCTTAGCCTATCTTAGCACAGACTCGAAAGTTCAGGACTGGATAAGACTTTTTCCAGCTAATCTTTAACTCTTTGGCCTTGTACCTATTCATTCCGTGATTCTCAATCTCCCAAAATGTCTTCTCATTTGCCAGACAGAAGGCCATTAAAATTCCTGTTAGTGATCATGATTGACTACAGCGGGCTTTTTTGCCAACATAAACAAATGGTTTATTTGACAGCACTCGCTTTGTCAAGGTTTTGGAAAAACTGAAACTGTCACCCTCAGCTAAATAGAAACTGGTTGAGCTGGTCAACAACAACCAAGAAGACAACAAGTGACAGGTCTGCCATGAACTGGAAGATTCTGGAACACTAGAGTCACTGTCTAATATCAGAATTTTACATTGGCATTAATTATTAGGAAGCCATCAAAAAAGAAGCCGCTGCTAAAAAAAATCAAGTTCTTTAAGCTCAACTAAGATTTGCGGTGGACAAAATAAATAAATAAATAAATAAAAATAACCTTCAAATTAAAAATGTTCGAATCATTTCCAGAATTCATTGAAAGTCAAATGAAATTCATGTTCATGATAAATGTTCTGACTACTACTTTTAGATTCTGGACTTGTATAATTCATATTAAGTGTATAATATTATAAGTGTATAATATGAAACACACATAAACATAATGTATGTTTCATATACTCACACAACCTATACTCCTTTTTTCATATTATTCTTTTATCATCAAATTTTACCTTTACCTACTTTACTGTGAGTTATCTCTTTTTTCTTTTAAATTACTCGACTTTATATTTATTAATTATATTAAAGGCACTGGAACACCTCATGAATGTAACAGAATGTAATATGTATGCTTCACACATTGTGAACACTTACTAGACTGTTAAGGTCTGAGGTCATCTTCTGAAGCTGTGAGTGCGATTCGGTGACAGCAGCAAATGTGTCCGCAAGAACTTGGCACTTATTTATTGACTGCAACGTCATATTGCTTTGCTCACGGCCGGCACTTCCTTCTTCCTTCAGGAGGTTGCAGTTAATTACACTGGCAAAGTAATGCAGCTGCAGCTGTAGGGCTTGTGCAGATGTTTCCAGCTGTGTGAGCTGGCTGATGAAAGCATCTCGTGCCTCTGTACAAAAAAAAACATAATTACTATTGCTACACTGAGGCAGTTGAAGCTGAACTTTCACAGGGACTTTTTCCCCTATGAGCAAACCCATGAGACAGTGACATTTAAGTTGTAATCTTCCTTTAATTAATCTTTCATTAATTAATCTACCTTTCATCTTTACAGCTCACAAACCCTGTGAGATAACAGCACAAGTCTAATTGCCTAATAATTAAAAACGCTCCTAGATACACCAGCACACATTTTTCGGGTCAGTAAAAAAGTAGGCAATTTCACCATTTTACCTTTTATGGCTTTTAATTTATTTTACCTTGGATGGCTAGAAAATCTTCCAGTGCATTGGGTAAGTAATCCTCGCCTTGATGCTCATGCAAGTGATTGTCGAGCCTGTGACGTTGGCGCATGTGATTTGGACGAACATAGATTAGTTGCCTCATGCCTGGTCTCCTGCAGTCATAGTTGGAAAGCAGTCTCTCTAAACTGTACAGCTGGCTTTTAAGTTTAGTCACCTGTGGGGAAAAAAAGTTAAATAAATGTGGTGGTGCATTATATTTGTTTTTTTTATGAACTGCTCATGTTTAATTGACATCAAATAATCAGCTGCTGCTTGCAGACCCTTCGAACCATATCAAAATCAAAGATAGATTTTGTTTTTAACAATATTATAACAATATATTGTACTTATTGTATAATCAGCCTATTAATTACTAATAAAAGTAAATACTTTATGATTGCTACAAGCACCCACGGTACATACTGTAGCAAGTTGCATATGAAAAAGGTTACATGTATAAGGATATAGGCAGAGTATTGATTGTTTTGTTTCTGTGTTAAACAAAAGTTGTGGTAGTTCAGGGTTTTAACAACCCCTCAACCTTTTTTCTTTTTGAGCAAAAGATATATTCAACGCTTTTGTAGCATATACAGTACAGCCCAAAGTCAGAGGATGTTAATTTGAACATTTGCTGTAAATTATGTTTTTTAATACAATTTTGCCTATGGATAAAGTCTAAGAATCACACTGTGTAACATTGATTTATGTATTTTTTAAAACACTACATAGAAGATTCAAGAAAGTTCCACAGGGCATCTAGTAATTGTTATGTTAGAATCTGTGAATTAAAATTGCTTCTTATTCCAGTGTTTCAGGGGTAGATCGGTTAAGGCATTGAACTATGGTTCGGAAGGTCTCAGGTTCAAATTCATGACCACCAAGTTGTCCTTTTTGGGCACTTGAGCAAAGCCCTTAGCCCTCAACTACTTAGATGCATAATGAGATAAATTAAGAAATTTCCCCACTGTGGGACGAATAAATGTGTATCTTATCTTCTAGTGCGTAGTGGAACAATTAATACAAAAACAGCATTTCAGAACTTTAAAATGTTCACATATCATAAATTCAGACACTGGTATCACTTGCATGCTCTAACATGACAGTTTCAATAACAAGGTGATATGATGATGCCTAAAATGAACGGAATTCATTCTCACAACCCAAAGGTTGATTTTCATTTTTAAAACATGTCCCATGTTTTATTCATGTACTAGAGCAATTTGATAATAATTACAATTTGTATTAGTTAATAAAATGCATCATACTTTGCATTTGTTGTTACAATAAATGCTGTGAAACCTTTATGTTTCTCATGAAGTACAAAATCTGGAATTTACTCTGTAATGGCATTGTACTTCTTTCCAAACACTTTCCCATTTAAGAAAAATTTAAAGCATTTTTTTTTTTACCTTTGACCGAAAAAAGTGCTGACACTAGAGACTCCTTCCAACCCTCTACACATAAAACCCATATTTACATATTTGACCTTAACCATTAACCATATTTACTATTTTATATATTCTTTTTAATTTTTATTCATCTGTTTATGTAAAGCATCTACTGTGTATAGTAAGAGTTTCAAACTGTAATTGCTACCTATAAGATAACATAAAGGAATCAGTAATTATATTAATAGAAATATTCGCCATACTAGCAGAGTTCACATACTCTATATACTGTAAAGTGTGAAGGTGTGAAGAAAATGATAGATCAGTAAAAGAATGTCCCTCTACCTGAGACCTGATTCATGTTCCTAACTTTTGCCTAATTCTAATAGCTGGGTAGTTTTCCTGTTGATAATTTTAAGAGGATAATTAGAGGGGAATTCTGAGGGGAATGTTACTGAGGTACTGGACTGTTATTCAGACATGTTAACAGATTTATTTTAGTTCACCTTCGCACCTTCGCTTGGCACACCTTTCTCTTGGGTTGTTATGGTGGTATGCTTCAGGTTGCTGTCTTGTAGAAATGAAAAACGTTGCCCTGTCTGAGACCATGAGCACTCTGGAGAAGGTTTTCACTTAGATAGATCTTTATTTTTCAGCATCCTTCTCCCCCTCTATTCTGACTAGCCTCCCAGTCTCAGTTGCAGAAAAAAATAACTAGTTAAATAGTATAAATAGTAATAAATAGTAAACTCCTAGCTGGCGGTCATGTGCTTTTACTGAGGACTGGCTTCTGTCTAACATAGAGGCTTCTCCCATCTCCACAAGGGTCACTGGATCTCATTAGGTCACTGGATATCTCACCTTTCTGACCAAGGCCTTTTATCTCTAACTACTCAATTTGGCTGGGTGGCCAAATCTGACTCTCTCTGCCCTCTGGACCTGTCTGACTCATCCTGGTGCACTGCTTCTGGTTGGAGATCTCGTCACATGGATGCCCCGTGTGTCTCTTTGGAATGCGTCTGGTGTCTGGGGACGGTTTCACTCTACCATGAAGAC
>JAQMYG010000017.1:12593696-12612877 GCA_030014215.1 Clariallabes teugelsi
GGTTGGACAATGAAACAGAAACACTGGCCAATTTAGTGTTGGAGGTTTCATGGCTAAATTTGACGAGCCTGGTGGCCAATCTTCATTGATTGCAAATTCCACCAGGAAGAGCTTAAAATATTGCAATGCACACAACATTATGGGTGACATATCAGAGTTCAAAAAGGGACAAATTGTTGGTGCGCATCTTGTTGGTGCATCTGTGACCAAGACTGCAAGTCTTGTCTTTGTGATGTATCAAGAGCCGCAGTATCCAGAGTAATGTCAGCACACCACTAAGAAGGACGAACCACATCCAACAGGAGTAACTGTGGACTCAAGAGGAAGCTGTCTGAAAGGGATGTCCGGGTGCTAACCCGGATTGTATCCAAAAACCATAAAACCACAGCTGCAGAATTAAATGTGCACCTCGACTCTCCTGTTTTCACCAAAACTGTTCGTCGGGAGCTCCACAGGGTCAATGTACATGGCCGGGCTGCTATAGCCAAACCTTTGGTCATGGACAATGTAAAACATGTATTGTTCTCTGAGAAGTCCACCTTCACTGTCTTTCCCACATCCGGGAGAGTTACGGTGTGGAGAAGCCCCAAAGAAGTGTACCACCTAGACTGTTGCATGCCCAGAGTGAAGCATGGGGTTGGATCAGTGACCGTTTGGGCTGCAATATCATAGCATTCCCTAGGCCCAATACTTGTGCTAGATGGGCGCGTCACTGCCAAGGACTACCGAACCATTCTGGAGGACCATGTGCACCCAAAGGTTCAAACATTGTATCCTGAAGGCGTTGCTGTGTATCAGGATGATAATGCACCAGTACACACAGCAAGACTGGTGTCAGAATGGTTTAAGTTACATTTATTCTATTACATTTACTTAAATAACTTTTTGAAAAAAAAAAAAACTATTAGCAGTTTTACGGCACCATACTTTTACTTGAGTAGATTTGCGAATAAGAAGAAACTACTCTTACTCCGCCGGTGGATCTACCACGTGACTATTGTTGCTACGTCTGATTGGTGGAACACAATCACATGACTCCATTTGACCAATCAGCCTCAATAACAATAACTACATGTAATCAAATCTTCAGTCGTGGTAGGAAACATGTCGCGGTAGTTTAGCTGTTTTATTTAACATTGTTATGTATGTCACCATATATAATTAGCAAATAAGCTAGGCTAAAATAAGCTAGGCTAAAAATATGTTAGACTATGTTGACTAAAAATAGGTTGAGGTAAAGTGAGAGCTCTTGTACATGTTCTATCTTGTATATTTTGTATATTATCTGCTGAGCCATTTGGAGGGCAACTGATTATTCAGTATATCTTACACTGGAAATAGTTTACACTGTTCAAACATACATATGTTACATACAGTAGTTATTTGTTTCAAATGTTTTATGTTGTGGAAAAAAGTGAGATTGGGAAATTTGTGTTTCTTGTTCCTTAATTTGCTGTTTTGTAAAGATAATTAGTTTTATTAACTTAATTTTTTTTATTTGGAAATGTCAGAACTTGTACATTGTTTTATCGTTTTGTTCTAAAAATAAATAAATAAATCAGACATTACGATGAAACAGTTACTCAGTACTTGAGTAGTCTTTTCACCAAATACTTTTTTACTCTTACTTGAACAATATTTTGGATGACTACTTTTTACTTCTACTTGAGTAATATTATTTTAAAATACTGCTATTTTTACTGCATGTTCTCCCCGCGCTTGGTGGGTTTCCTCTGAGTACTCCAGTTTCCTCCCACAATCCAAAGACATGCAGATTAGGTTGATTGGTGTTCCCAAATTTCCCATGGTGTGTGAATGAGTGTGTGAGTGTGTGTACAGTATGTGTGTGTGCAATGCGATGGATTGGCACCCTGTCTATGGTGTACCCCGCCTCGTGCCCTAAGTCTCCTGGGATAGGCTCCAGGTCCCCGCGACCCCGAATACAGGATAAAGTGGTATAGAAGATGAGTGAGTGAGTAAGTGAATGAGTGAGTGAGTGAGTGAGAGTGAGCTACTCTTACTTGAGTACAATTTTTGACTACTCTACCCACCTCTGCTCAAATTAAAGCAGTAAAACTATATACTGTAGTTTCAAAAGGCTTTATCCTGAAAATAATTATGAACTGCCTCATGTAGTGTTGGTATTTTTTTTTTTTTTTATGTATTCGTATTTTCATTGGGCAGTAAACATGACCAAAGAGACAGAGTTTGAGAAACAGCAGTGGGTTATTAGTGCTGTCAGTCATTTACCTGCAGCCTCCTGGTCCAAGGGAGTGGAAGCCAGGCCTGCAAACATCACACTTCATGCCCATCACACTCTGCCTACAGAGACACACACCTTCCTCATCACATTGGAGACTCACAGAGCCTGGAGAAAGGGAAAAAGGGAGAATGTGTTTGAAAATGAGCTACAATAGGTTTACATGTACATTTACAAATATTTGTATTTTAATATCTGTATTTTATTGATGTATGCAGAAGTCTGACTCTAATGTTTATTGACTGATTTAATATATTTTCATTAAAAACTGTAGTTAATATAAGAAAAGTATAATATAGTATAGTATAGTATAGTGTAGTATAGTATAGTATAGTACAGTATAATATTGTATTTTGGTATTGGATATAAAGTTCAAATAATAATTTCTCATTTTGTAAGTAATTAAAAGTGTTGACCAATATGTGGTTTAGATGAATTGTCTTGGGATTCGATGTTATTGCTATTGGGTTACTGCCTACAGCAGAGGTTAAAAGAATATCATTTGATCTCTGTGGGGCTACTGTGTTCTTAGCTTTCTTTATCTGGGTCATTTGCACACATTGAAAAGAAAACATTAATATTTTATTGCTGCAGGGTCATTCTGATATTTCCATAATACATTGTATTTGTTTTACACAGAACACAACATTTTCTAGGGGAAAAGGTATAAACCAGCGGTTTCTAAAAGGCTAAGGTCAGAATAAGCTACAGGCAAAAAAAATAAAAAAGTAACAGGGACATATAGGCCAGGGGATAGCTTATAGTGTGTGTGTGTGTGTGTGTGTGTGTGTGTGTGTGTGTGTGTGTGTGTGTGTGTGAGTGAGTGTTGTGGGATAAAGTGTTCCAGTTAAGATTTTTTTACATTTTATCCTATGGGAAAATGATGACATTCTTAAAAAAAAAAAAAAAAAAACTGTACTTCTTTACAAAAATATATCCCTAATGTTATTAAAGACAAAGGGAAAAAGAAATCCTGTACATTTATATTTACATCCGAAAATTTACATCCGAAAATTTAGACATTGGTGTTTTCTGGTACCATAAAAAAATTTTTTTTTTGCTTTTACTTCATTCCTGTGAGATGTTCAGTGGTTTTCTGCTACACTGCTGTCAAAGGTTTAAATTGCTAACGCAGTTACAAAGGTGATTTAAATCTCAAACTTATGTGATAGCAATCAGGTCAAAATGAAACGCAGCTATGTACAGTACATGACATACTTACATCTAGTTATAGCGATCTATGAGATCATGTGTGAGATGGTATTCATTTTGGTATTAGCATAATTGTTTGGTGGCTAATTATTTGAGCATCGATGAAACAAAATGCTCTGCTGTATAGACAAAAAGCTCTCACTCACTGTATACCACTTTATACTCACTGTATACCACTCACTGTATAACGCATACCGGGTCATGGGGGGCCTGAAGCCTATCCCAGGAAACTCCAAGAGAGGGTAGGGTACATCCTGGATAGGTTGGCAATCCATCACAGGGCACACACACGCACACAACCTCACATTAAGAGCAATTTGGAAAAGCCAGTTTCCCTAATCTGCATGTCTTTGGAAAAAATTGGAGCACCTGGAGGAAACCCACCAAGCACAGGGAGAAGACGCAAACTCCATGCAAGCAGACCCAAGGCAGGAATCGAATCTGGATGCTGGAGGTGCGAAGAGACAGTGCTAACCACTAAGACAGAGACTCTTTATTAAAGAGTTCTGAGTTCTGATTCCATTAGTGTGTGTGTGTGTGTGTGTGTGTGTGTGTGTGTGTGTGTGTGTGTGTGTGTGTGAAAGTCATCCTACACAGTACCACCCCTTCTCCTCTTCTCTCACTCTCTTGTCTTGCTTCAGCCACAATTCTTTACAAAGGTAAAGTTCAGGTTAATTTGTTTTATTTTAACTTTATTTTTGAGTTGTGGAATGAATCATCAGAGTTTCCATTATTTCTTGTGTGGAAATTCACATTGATATACAAGTGCTTTAGATTACAAGCACGCTTCTGGAACGATTTATGCTCACAATCCAAGGTTTAACTGTAATCAGTAATACTGTGTTCTGTTTGTTTGAATGGTACTGCTTCCATATAGCAAGGAAAAAAATCACAATCATAATAAAAAATTAAGTGAGGTTTCATGTCAGTTTATTTTGTATTTATATGTCTTTTATAAATATTTTGATTGTTTCCATATGCAAAAATTGATTAAAGTGTTGGAAATTTTTCATTTTAGGTAATATTTTGGGGTCACTGGAACAAATTTGCATTTACATAGTTTTTATGGGACAATGCGCTTCGCTAAACAATCGGTGCCTCCGCAACTTATTAAATTTGTATGGCGAGAGTCTTATATTTATTAATTAAACATTAATGAAGCATGAATGGTATTATAATGGATCAGTTTTCACTTTATAAATGCAGCCCTGTCCGTATCATAATCATGTGCGATTTTATATTTAGAAGTTTGTTGACTCGCTTGTAATGCCTGCACCTATATCCTATTCGCTAATTACCTCACTTTGAGATTAACACAGAATGGCATTGTAACTATAGTCACAGCAGCATTTTTAGCAGGACATGGATACAATTATTGCTATTGTTTTATTAAATATATACTCCTGTATTCATTATTTATCTGTTATCAATCCTATATTCATCCTTTCACTGTGTCTGTGTGTTCACATATGTCAGCTCACCCATAGTGTTACAACTGCAGTTGTTGCAAGGAAGCAGTGGAGAGGATCTGTAGAAGTTTTCTCTGCATCGTTCGCAATGTGGCCCTGATGTGTTGTCTCTGCAGCCAATACACCGCCCACCACTACCTGTACTGCGGTATTGCTCTGTATCAAACAGGCACTGGTCTGCACGGTCACTGCAGTTACATTCTGGCACAAATAGAAAATGAAAGGGGGAGAGGAAAAAGAACAGTCAGAATAAGAAGTGACAGAGAAGGCAAAATATTGGCAAAGTAAAAAGGAGGAACAAAACAGAGGTCTATTGGGAGAAAAATATTGAAAAAGCAATTTCGACTGAATGCTTCATGTCAAACAGCTGGTCCTCACTTTGTCCAAAAAAAATAATAATCATGCATCAGCTACCTAGGCATTTTAGGAAATGACCCATTTTATTTCAAATATGGCTTTTTCATCTGCAACAATTGTTGAATTATCAGTCCCTATTGTGTTGTAATGTCTGTACCTGCATTTAAAGAAAGATTATTCTTTATTACATTGTGGAAGGGTTCATAATCACTGTGCATAACTGCCTATTAAATCATTACAAAACATCATGGTGTATTTTAGATTCACATGAAACTAATGCATTACTAAAAAAAAACTCTCTATAGAGGTGCATCTTATTAGCAAGTTCGTTTAGAAAGTTAAATTGTGGTGAATACGGTTGTCCTGTTTATTCCTCTCAGATCTTGTCACATACACATGGAAATGCAATTTCATAAAAACTGAAGTGCTCTTTATTATATAGAATCCAGGAGGTATGATTAAGAAATATCGCTGGGTTCAATGTCCAATAATAATAATTAAAATCAAGAAGTACACAATGAAATGCAATGCAATGAGGAACAGGAGCTAAAACAGAAGCAAGAAGGCATATACTGTACAAACTGATCCAAGGCTTAAAATAAAACATTAGGGTAATTAACCAGTGAAAGGACAGGGTAGAGAGTATAATATACAAAGCCAAGAAAAGTCTGAGGCTTCATGGAGTGCAAACCTGTATCTGTAAATATAATTGCCTCCAAGTGGCAATATAATTTCAGTGGTAACTTATAATGGCACTAGTAACTTATAGTGACACTTATAATTATAAGTGGTAAAAAAAAAAAAAAATTGCCTCAGAGTGGCACAGCAGTAACAAGCTCATCCAATGACCCGGAGATCACAAATTTAAATCCTGGGAGATGTTATGGCATTTTGACATCAATCATGGCGATACTAACCAATCGTGGGCAACTGTGAGTTCACGCAAGCGTAAGGATCCAATGCTATCCTCTGAGGGTTTTATGCCACTCCTTACTGTGCATGATCAATCAGCTCAAAAAGATGCGATCGACAGGCTTCAAGTGTCTCAGAGGAATCACAGGATAGCCCTGCTTGGTGGTTGGTAATTAGGTTAGCTAAATAGGTTCTTAGTTAGTTAGCTAGTTAGTTTTTGTAAATTTATGTTGTATGTAGCACCTTGGTCCTGGAGGAATGTTTTTCGTTTTACTGTGTACTGAACTGTATATGGTTGAAATGACAATAAAAGCCTACTTGACTTGACTTGGTAGTCTTGATGGGAGAATGCCGCTAGTAAAATGCCCCTAGTAGCCTGTGTCTATTAAATCTAGTACATAGAGTATGTGAATAATAGTGAACATAATTTATTGTGTCTAAACTAGTAATTCTAATCTGGTGGGTTGTGTCCCAAAAGTGAGCTGTAAGTCATTTGAGATTGGGTTGTGATTGCTAGAAAAAGAAATACTACAAGCAAGTGATAAACCATAATAAAACCATAGACAAAAATATTCCATCTCAGAGGGCACAATAAGTCACTGTAGTTGGTGATCTGGTGAAGCTTTATGGAGAAATTGTGTCACAAGCTATCCATGGAGGTGGACTATTCCTATGGATTTTTTTATGTGAAGAATCACAAACACTGGGATTGATTCCTCCCATGGGCTGAGTATGCCCAGAACAATCCTCAACATTTTGGAACCCAGTTTACAACTTTTCCAGCCACCACTTGCCTTACAGACTCACTGGTCATTGACAGGTGGTTTCAGCAGAACTGGAAGCAGGCACACCATTGACCCGAGAAGGGTGGTAAATTACAAGATTGCTGACCAGCACTAATAAACAAAGCCAGACTATTTTGTGGATACCTACAGTAGGATCAGTAGCACTCCCAGAGGTAACACTCTTCACTCTGGGTTGGGATCTGTATAATCTTGACCTCTATAAGCACCAGGCTACAGTTTGCAGAGAGTGGTTTGACTGAAGTGGACTCCAACTCCTACGTTCACAATCTTCCAGCTAATGATTCAACACACCTGGATTTTATTACAGTCACTCACACACTTCATAATATTTAAGGACATTGAAAACACTCACTTGATGCAAAGTAAACATTCATTAAACTCTGATGTTTCCAACCAGTCATTTCCCAAACCCTGTTTTTCTGTTCGTCTACAAATATTTTGACCCTGTCTCTATTTAGCAATTCTTGATTCTGTCCAAGAATTCTTGATTCTGTCTTTTTGCGGTTTGCCTGACTGTTGCCAGTTTTCCAGCTCTGACCTTTGCTACCAGTATTTGCACCTTTGCATCGTTAATAAGCAACCTATTTGTTGAACCATCATGTCTTTAACAAGCAGTATGAGCATTTCAATGAAGTATTTCAGGTGACTTAAAATTACAACAGGAAATCAGCAAAGGTATGTTAATACGATATTTAATTTTCTTTATTCTAGCAAGTAAATAAAATTTATGAGTGAGAAGAACATTATTGTGTACCTACAGTACACCTACATGCAGCCATATAATTAAACAAAAAGCATAATGAATAACAGATGGATACAGCTTAAGCTTAATGAAATATATTGTTTTTGATTGAGGAATGGCAACCAGATTATTATGTCTATGGAAGCAATATGAAAAACAAGAAATACATATGCTAATGACCTAAAACTTTTTATTAAAATAAACAATCCATTAAACTTATTTTAAAAGGAAAAACAAGAGGTTTAAGCCTTGATTAAACTTCTTTATCTATTTACTTCCTCAACAATTTCTGTGTATTTGATTAACATTATTTATTTGATATTTATTTACATTTATTTAATTTACACACTGAATAGTAAAATAAAAAGGTTCTTTATCAATTAATTTGTCTGTTGGTCATGACAAACCAAGATATAGCAGTTACCATAAGCCTACAGTATAATGCATATAATACACCAACTGCTCTTTTGTCGCTTTCACCGTCATTTAGCAGTGCATTAATTAACCAAAGTGTGGTTCGTTGTTTTATTTGGAAGAAAAACTGTCACTTGGGCAAAACCATCTGTTGGATATACAGTATAATGCAAGGCAATTAAAACAACACTTGCCTGATAAAATGGCTAATTAAAATCATTAACATGCTAAATTTTTTCTGCCTTATTTTACTAAATTTATCAGGTCCGGCATTGCTTCCCTATGCATAAAAAATTTAAATACCCGCACAGTCCCACATTCATTTTATTCATAGGGAGTACCATCTCATTAACTGATTATTAACTTATTAATGCACAGTACTATGATATCAATGTCATGTAAATGTTCCTAACTAAACTAAAAACAACAACAAGTCAGAATTTTCAGCCAAAAAAATTTAAAAAATGCAGTTTCCTGAACAGTTTCGATGCACTCAAAACAGTCTCCAATTATCATGACAGAAAGAGCAAGTGCTGCTTTGGTGCATTTTTCAAACAACATGTGAATGGTCCAAAACTTTGGCCCATTAATGTGAAGTAGGGAGAAGAAAGGGCTTCAAAAAGTTTCTGTTCATTCTAATCATACTGTTCGTCACCTCGACTGCCTTATTTTCATTATAAAAACCTACTCTTTTGTTTTTAGAGCTGGTTTCATTATAAAAATGAAGATCTCCTGTGCTCAACATTAAAAGGTTGGCAGGTTGGATATCTTCTGAAGAACGATAGTAAATTATGATATAGTCATTTTGTAGTATTTCCGTCACAGCTTTTTATGTCTAACATCAGGATTACAAAATCTTATTATATGTTATATTTATGACATCATTTATGTTTATGTTTTTATTTTGACCAAAAACAGATTAAAGTAGCAAATTAAAGATTTTCAGGTACAAATACCTTGTCTTTAATATGAAAATTTTTGAAGCACTGATTATGCTGTACATACGTACTGTATGATGATCTAGATGTTACGAGTACTTACTAACACACTGATTGGCAGAGTCTCCAGTGGCACGAGCCCATGGCCGGTCCCGGTAGAATGGGGCACATTGTTGGCAATCGGTCCCAGCAGTGTAGTGCTCACACACACACACCAAACGGCCTTGTTCATTTGGTACACACTCGCTGCCATGCCCATTACACTTGCATCTATATGGTTCAAAAAGTGACCACGAGGTGAGGTGGGGGAAGAAAAAAAAATCCTTTAAATAAATAAAGAATTGTAAAAAATAATGCATTTTTGTATTTGCTGAGAATTTAATGGAAAAATAGTTGTGCAAAATATGTTTTTATTTTCTTTTTTTAATGCCAAAAGGTTACCAAGTACTAATTCTTGATACTTGTACACATTTGTTTGGCTGTCTAAGTTAAGCGACCACCCAGACACTCAGACACACACACTCGCACACACACATCTTCCCAGACTCCACACACAGCATTCCCTTTTTCCATATCCTGTTTACAATGTGAAAAACATTAATTGAAACAAGCTTTGTTTCTGCTGCAGATCAGATTGTAGTTTTTTTTTTAAACGTCTTTCTGTTTATTGTATGCATCTTAGTATACACAAATGTATAATTGTGCTGCATGTGAGCATGTTTGTGTGGGTATTTGTATGTAAATGACTTTTGCATTGACTCACAGTCAATCTCATGTTGTTTAGTATGTGTGTGTATGTATGAAATGTATGAATGTACTGTATGAAAAGTGTGTGTGGGCGTGTTTGTGCGTCTTTGTTCGTGAACATCACCTGCCCCCCACAGAAAAGTCAGAGATAGCATAAAAGTATGAGCGTAGCACTTTGGCGTCCTTGAAGAACTCGTCTCCAAAGGTGTTCAGTCTGTTTAAAGAGATCAGTAGGTCTGTAGCTGTCACCCATTCCTGTGGATAGACAAAAAGGGGAGAACAAACAGGGTCTTAGTGGATCCAGAACTTGTCACAACACAAGTCATGAATGAGATGAAATGAGATAAGATGAGATGAGATGAGATGAAAATTTACACACTTATTCCCACTCATTCACAGCAATGGACATGCACAATTTTATGAGGCAGTAGCAAAAACAACAGAACCCAGATGAAAACCCCAAAATAGCGCATGCTAAACTCCATTAACCCAAGCTTAAAGTTGAAACCAGCTGCACTACTGTGCATTCCTATGATGCCAATTACATTCAAATTTGTTGTGCTGTTTTCCCCCTATTTTTAGTCGTACCTCATCCTGTAATGCTGAGATTTTTATTTGTATTTAGATTCATTTTGTTTGTGTGCAATGTAAAAAATGTAAAATATTGAACATCACTGTGGGTTATTAAATAAAAACAATTATGAAACCAGCATCAATTCAAATTTAATTCTCCCACCTTGTACTAATGGTACTGTGATTAGTTACTACTTTTTTATAACGTGTGTCAAGTTTTCTCTTTGTTTAACTAATCTTGTTTTACCTCTCCAATAACGTTATTATATTTCAGACAATGTAGAAAGAATGCAAAACATGACCCAAATTTATACCTACTTCAGGCTATGTTACAGTTAATCTTTTGTATGTTAACCCTGTCCCTGAGAAAGAGGGAGAAATAATATGGGTACTGCTTGTGGTGGGACAGAGATGTGGCAAGAATGGAGTAATGCCTTATGTGGAGCATACAAGATTGAAGCCAAAGAAATTAAAAGAGAATGGATGAGATGGAAGGTAACTGTATCGGTCTTAGAGAACAGTAGAGGGATGACTGTACAAACTTAAGCTAGCAAAAGCTAGTGTTAGCATCAAATCATGAAAGTTAAACACATAGAAAGATCTCAACCATTAGTCATTACAAGCGTAAGTACCCATCAATGACAAGTATAGAGTTTGTAGAAATAGTTCAAACATTAAAGCTAAAAAATAAGCTAATCAGCTTTAATCTCATCAATGGTATTATTATTTCAGGTTGAAGCCCATGTACTGTACATGTCTGCCTGTCTTTCTGGCAAAACTCTCTCTAACTTATTAATACAAAGAAATACAATTTTGTAAGGTTGAGTATCTTATGCCTTGTTTATGGCGACTGTTGTACTACTTTCGTCGTCAGCCAAATACACTCCGTTCGGTAATCGGAGAGTGATTTACAGGTGAGAAATCGAAAAAGTAGATCGGATAAAGATTATGTTTTGTCTTAAAACAACTCTAGCATGTTATACTACACTTATACCACTTCAAAGCTGTTATTTCAGTGGTGAAAATATTAAGTAATCCTATTAAAAATATTGAGTTTAGATTTTCTAATTAATATCTATCTATTGGTACAAGCATTTATTTAAATCGAGCAAGTCGCTTATTAAAAGCTTTTTTTAAAGTAGATTATTAAACCCTTAAGTTTATTAAAAAAAATCTCTCCAGTAATTTCAATATTTTGATTTCATTTATGATGCGGGTTTAACTTCAGGCAAATTATAAAGTACGGTCTAAGCCAGTTTTGTGTGACACTTTAACAAAAGCTGGCTGGACAGACAGACAGATATAAAGACAGAAATCCTCCAGTGTATGAAACGGAAAGATATCAATGAAAGAGCAAGTTCTGACAAATGTACGTACAGATCAAATCTTTTTTTTTTTTTTTTGACAGAGTCTGCAGTTCTGCTACTTTTGGATACTATTATTTAGTACCATTGGAGCAGAACGGGTTAAGGGCCTTAGTCATGGACCCAACAACGGCAGAACTGCAGGCTCTGTCAAGTATCATTGCATGCAAATTGTTTGTTGTATATTTTTTAATTATTACTTGAAGCCTCTCTTTACTGTTGATTTTAGATCATTAATAGCATCAATTTATAATTCCCAGAATGCTCTTGTGTCAGATATGTAAATGGTCTGAAAATTATTTTTCCTAAATAAGGTTCTTTACTAGAATTACGTACTTTAAATCTCATAAGTATCTCACTTAGCCAGAACAGCAGAGCAAGACCAAATGTACTCCCCTACTGTATCTTCATTCTAGAAGCCATAATGTTAACAGGGAATGTGTTCTGGCATATCAACTGCTGAATGGCCACATTTCAAGTAATATTGTTGATTCAAGGGCTAGCCTTTAAAAAGTGAAACACAGTGACCTAACCATTCCCAGCTGAATATAAGTGTGTGGACCGTGGATGAAGAATTGAAAAAAAGAAAAGCTTCCTTATCACAGTCTGACTTTTTAGCTACTGTATTGTTTTCATTAATTGAGTTTACACTCAGTTGGGCAGGCAGAAATGTTAAGGACATTCATATTTCCTGCCAAGATCAAAAACCAAGGGAGACTAATACATATAAAGATTTTCAGGATCTTAAAGTGGCCAATTTTTTTCTCAACGGTGTGTAAAGATGAAACAATCTTCAGAATTCCTATTCCTTAACCTTTTTGTTGTCAAGAGTGGATTTCAACAGGAAATTTTCTTATTGTTTTATTTCTGCATCAGACACTTCTGCTCTGCAAAGTCTTCATAACGGCTCAAATCTGAGGTGCTGTGAATTGGTGATTTTTGAGGCTGGTAACTTTAAATGAATTTCTCCTCTGCAGCAGAGGTAAGTTTTGGTCTTCCTTTTCCTGGGATGGTCTCCATGAGAGACAGTTTCATCGTGGTGCTTGATCTGTTTTGCAAATGCACTTGACAATAATGCTCTTACAAGAACTGTTACAGAACAGATGAACTTCATGTCTTAAAATAACAACTGATCGTTGTTGTTATTAATTACCATATGTGTTATTTCATAGTTTTGAAACTACTGTAAGACTTGACCAGCACCTCAACTCACCATCCCACTTTCATCAAGGGCCTTTTATTGATAAAACTTGGGGGATCATAGACAATGGAGAGTTGACAGGTGTATTTATTTAATAAACTTCTTTATCTAATACACGTTATTTATTATTAGTATCTAAATTCATCATATTATGTCATATGTGACCACTGTACAGTATGTGTCTTTCTTGAAAGGTCACATCATACATACACTAAATGTTTCATTGTGAATCCCATTATTCATGGAAGCTACAGTATCTGAGGTTCAGAGGACCGTAGTCACATAAAACCACAGTTTAGAAATAAAAGAATCTCCTGATGCATTGGAAACAGGGAAGGTGGTATATTTGCAGGTTCTGAATAACTCTGAATAAAAATAGAAAGAGAAATTGCCCGATAGGATGCTGATGACTCATCCCTGGCTCATAATTTTGCTTGGAGTTTTGTGCACTTGTGAATCACTATGTGCTGCTGGGAATGGTCCTGCTAGGTGCACTGAAGATTCCTGTGGATCATACCACTACAACATCCAAATGATTGCGCTTACCAAATAAAACAATAATTTTTCACCAGATTCAGCCCTGTCATAGTACATAAAATTGACTTGGACACTAACTATTTCTGCTGTTATCATAAAAGCTCCCTGTGCTAAAAAACAAACAAACAAAAAAAAAAAACCTTTATACCAAATTTACCTAATATTTCCTATTTTAAGGTTCTATGCTGTTGGTATTAAATAAAATAAAACACAAATCTGATTTTTATTGAATTTAATCACATCAGTAAAAAATGATAAACTACATTTACGGCATTTCGCAGACACCCTTATCCAGCGCAACTTACATTTTTACATCTCATTTGAGGATTAAGGAGCTTAGTCAAAGCTGCAATTGTGGCAACTTGGTGGTGAGGGTAGAACCTGTGACCTTCCAATCAGTAGTCCTTAACCACTGAGCTACATCTGTTTCACTTAACTAAAAAATGCTCTTCACCACTGTCAACATCATCATAATGTGTTGTGAACTTACACCATGTTCATAACAGACCGCATCAAGATAAGAACAGAAAAAACCTAAAAGCAAATGAAGAAAATAAATCTTTAGTGACTTTGTGTCAGGTTTTGTGTACTTAAAACATTTGGTCAACCGGTTGGATGTAGTTTGGTGCTTTATAGTTGTTAAGAAATCTTTCAAACATTCTTGAATTCCGTTCAATTGTCTTCAAACTACCTGTCAAAAAAAGTCTTCCTTTATCTTTCAGTTGGAAAACATCAATATCAAATACAAAAACAAAACAAAAGATAGAAACAGGTACATGTTTCTGTAGAGTGTGAGCACTTCAAGTTCTACACTTTTCTTTCCTAGAAGCAAATTCTTATAATGGGTTATTCTTTTTTTAATTAATAGGATTTTTTTATTTAATTTGTAATTACTTAGTTTTTTTAATCTATATTTTCTTCAGCTTTTTTCAGCCTTAGATTGTTTTTGTCATGTGGTAACTAAAAGATAATACGTTCTACGTAATTGTTATACGTAATACGATAATACTACTTTTATTTTAATACTTGGATGCTCATACAAAAGATCAATAAAAACATAGAAATGCAACAATGTAAAAAGTAAAAACAAGTACAAAATGTAACAATTACTTGTTAAAAAAAAACTTTTAATATTGCAGTTAATGTTGAAATATAAAGAAAATTGTGATGAAGTCTGTGATACCAGGGTTGTGGTCTAGTGCTGTTCAGCGAAGGCTGTGAGAGTCACATAAATGAAAGGACGCACAACAGAGTAGAAGGTGGCTAATTAGTGTCTGTGTAATTGGAAACTGGAAATGAAAGATTGTTTATACAATTCCTGATTCTTTGGCCAGAAAGTGTATAAACTCTTTTATTTAATGTCATATGCTGAACTATGGGCTGCAAAAACAAGTTTTTGAATAGGAATTCCAGGCTAAGGGTGTGTGAAGAAAGTGTTAGTCTTTGATCCTAAGCTTTTGTCTACAATGTAATTCATCTACCATGTCCCTCCTAAAAATGCATGACCTCTGAAACCTCAAAAAAAAAACATGACTAGGAAAGGTTTTGAGAGGGAAGTGGTGCTCTCAGTGCAGGGAAGCAAAGTGCTGTGTGAAGAAGGTTGAAAGAGCTACAGGTATGTCCTCAGTGGAACAACAAGGTGGAATGATGTGACTGGCAAAGCATGGAGATGAAGTGATGTCCTCAGCAATGCAAGGAGCAGGAAGGCAGAGTGACATCCATTTGGAGCTGGGTTGTGTAACAACATTCGATTTAAAGCAGCAAGATGATGTGACACCCATGACAAGGCTGTGAACAGACGAAGTACCACTCTCTGTGGGAGGTCAAGGGGATGTCCTTGGCATAGCAAGAAAGTGGAGAGACATACTCATGGAAAGGTTGGAAAATGACTCTGCCTCAAACAAGGGCCCCTCTCAACATATTTTGTGAGCCATTTCCACAGGGCTCTTTCCTTCCTGGTTGCTCCCAAATCAGGCAAATTCTTTCTTGGCTAAACAATCCTTTGCATAAATTATCTAGGTCTAGTGTTCATATGATTCTGAGGTGAGGTTAGATGCTAGGCAAATAATCTTCACTTTTATAGCAATTAAAACATAAATAAAGTAACTAAACCAGACTACGGACATGATCAAGCAGATGACGTGCACCACTCCTATGGTCTTAAAAATCAGCAATATGCAACAAAAATGTAAAATGCTTGTCGCTGCCTTTTTCTTTTCCTCTGCTGAATTTTAAATGACTAACATTTTGAAATATTGCACAGCCTTTCTACCTCATCATTACTAAAAATAAATTAAAAAAAAACAGGTCACAGGTCATTATTATCATAACATTAAACATTAAATATTTGTCCCTTTTCATTCAGATAATGCATTATCTAATTGTCTGGGCCAAAGATTATTTGCTATGCAGGAAGAAAGCAATATTTGAAAGGTTGATCATTACTACCCTTATTGGCTTATTGTGCAAATGGCAGCAAGAGCCTAATTAATGATTTTTCTTGCTTGTTCGTTTTCCTAAAGGCTTCATTAAAGGCATTGACTAGGGAGAAACAGAGTTTAATGGCAACCACTTGAGTTTTCTTCTGAGCACAAAGATGTGGGAGGAATAGTAAAGAATCATGGTGCATGTAAACATACAGAAACCTTTAGGGATGGAACGTAAAAGAATCACATTATGATAAATGTGCAGCATATGGCATCTGCTTACAAATTTGCACTTTTAAATGATATGTGAATGAAAGTATTTCAAGTATTAAATTATGAGTCAGAGAAATGTCTTTATAATGCATTTACATAACAATGATAACTGTTGCTCGCATCTTCAATGATAAAATGCCATCGCTGGAATATTTAAACGTTTAACTCTTTGTCCGTTTACTATTGTTTTTGTTCTTCTACACTGCTTCATGGTGGTTTGGAGCTTGTACACATGCTGCTCCTGTGCTGCCAGTGATCCAGACCCCATCTGTCCTCTGCACCTCCTGACTCATCCCTGTGCTGAAGTGAACTTCACTGTTATATTGAACTTTCAGCTGCATAACACATATGATGTTATATAATTTCTATCCGTTATCACGCAAATGAGGATGGGTTCCCTGTTGAGTCTGGTTCCTTTCAAGGTTTCTTCCTATTGCCATCTCAGGGAGTTTTTCCTTGCCACTGTTGCCATCACCCTTGGCTTGCTCATCAGGGACAATCTCATTATTATCTAGACACATTTTTCTCACACATACACACATCCATAAATTTTCTTTTAAAATTTTCCTTTCATTTTTGTTAAGCTGCTTTGAGACAATGACCATTGTTAAAAGCGCTATATAAATAAAATTTTATTGAATTGAATTAAGGCTATGTTCACATTACAAGCCTCATTACAATTCAGATTTTTTTCATGATGATTCATATTCATAATTACAAGTGACTTTTATCTGACTCTAATTTGGATGCGTCTTTGGATTATTATGAAACGGCACATGCGCACACCGATACGTCTTTGCTCATGCTATCTGGTCTAAAACACATCATGAGTTCATCCGAACAATCATTAATTTCAAACAATGGATGACATCAATGACATCAAAAATATGCTTGGGATTTTTCTCTGCAGGATGGGAAGCTGTTAGTCGGCTGTTTTTGTTGTCGTCCAGGAGAAGGAAGAAAGCGAGACACCTCTATTTATCTGTTTGTAACACTTTCATTCTCCTTTAACTTAATATTTAATATGAATCACTTAATCCATCATTCCTGCCCAGTTTTTTGGTGAAGCACCTAAAATACACAGTTCAGAGGCTAATTCCACATTCCAAACTTTTTTAATTCATTAATTAATTTTTTAAATTACTTCAGTTCACAGTGCCTTTGCGTGTTTTGTACAGTCTCATTTTCATTCTCCTTCAAAGCTGGCCTTCCAATTTAACACCCAGCTCTTCATGCTCACTCAGGAAGAGAGTGAGAGCAAGAGAGTAGAGAAGAACATACCCGGCATTTTAATAGATTACAGAACAAATCAAATTTAAATTCCTGAAGCAGCTTTCATTTTTGTGTGGATCTTTAATGGAGGGGGAAAAAAAACCTTCAATAATGCCATACAAACTGGAAAACAGGTCCCCTTAGAGGTATTGAATTAATTCTGCGGAAATAGCTAAGCACTGGGTTACAAGGTGACCGTTTGTTATTCAAGCCAATTTATTTAGCTATGATGAAGTGAGAGAAAAAAAAACCAATACATTAGCATACATTCATGCGTCTACTCTGATATCAAGATAAACAATACTGACTGAAAAAATTGAATACAAAAATTTTAAATGATTGCAGGAACTCAATCAAGTAAAATAAACAAATGAACAATAGACTGATATTAAGAACATAGGGACAAAGTAATTGTGCACAAAAAGTGCAGCAAGCAGGCAGGGTAAGTCCTAGTCTACATCCATCCTGCTCTCCAATGTCTCCTCCATAGACAACAAATAGGACTCCATCATGATTCCATAGATACTTACTCAAGTACTGTACTCAGGCTACTGTAAAGACTGCTGTAAAATGCAGTAAAGTGAAGTGCAAGACATGAAATCTCCTATTATTAACATAAATATAACTTGTAAACATACAAATTTGTGTAAACAGTAGCAAACTGGCCTAAATTTCATAAACTTATACTAGAGGAGTTTGTTGTACAGGAATATTAATACCACATTGGACTTAACACCACATTCGATCTGCTTTCACACAAACAATCTCACGACCCACCACGATTATCATCACACATTACATATGACCCATTTTACACATTTTGCACACCAGACAACTGTGACTTTGCACATTATTCTGCACATTGTTTTGCCCATAACTGGACAGGTTTCTACATTAAACTTCAACTCTACAACTTTATTTTATTAAATCTGTTCCTATTTTTATTTTATAATATAATCATTGGTACAAAATGTAAATGTAAAATCTTTTTTTAGCTAAAGTTTTTTCTCCATATTTTTCTATATTCTAATTTGTAAAAAAAAAAAAAAAAAAAAAAAAAAAAATATATATATATATATATATTCTCATTGAAAACTCAACTTTTCTTATTTTTTAATTTTTAGGTCAGCAGCAGTTGTATAAGCATTTTACTTCATATATTGTGTATGACTGTGTGACAAATAAAATTTGAAATTTTAATTTGATAACTACAACAAATAGTGCAAATATTGTTACTGTTACTATTTAGTAAAATTCATTAAATCCTTCTTTCTTGAAAGAGTAAAAAGAGAGTTTGTCTTTCTTTATATGAAATGACACCGCAACAATAGTCATCTTTGGGTATTATTGCAACTTACTTGCAACAATTCTGAGTTAAGATTTACCATCTTTGAAAGAATTGGCTTTAGTTTACTCAATATACAGATGCATTCACTTCTTAAAGCATACAGTGAAATGGTACTGTACATTTCACTATTTGAGAAAAAAACTTAACTTTTTGTTAGTTTTTATGTTTGTTTAAATATATTTTGTACATTTAAGCCCAACTCTGACGTTTATGTGTACAGGTATAAGAGATTTTCAGGTCATATATATATATACAATGTGGCTAGTGGATTTCCGGAGTCACTAGCCATTCAGCCTTTTTACTAGCCACAATTTTGTTACCAGAAAATCG
>JAQMYG010000017.1:12745313-12759970 GCA_030014215.1 Clariallabes teugelsi
TGAGAGCCAGTTTCATTATGGTGCTTGACGGATTTTGCAAATGCACTTGACAATACTGTTCTTGCAAGAACTATTACTGAAAGGCTGACCTCTGTGTCTTAAAATAACAACTAACTGTTGTTTTTATTGTTGTTACATAATTACCTAATCCCATATGTGTTATTTTATAATTTTGAAATCCCCAGTATTGTTGTAGAAAGTATAAAATATATCACTAAACAAAAACAAAGAAATTTGCAAGTGACCCCAAACTTTTGAACGGTAGTGTATATGTATATATATGTGTGTGTTTTAATGGTCATGTAATGTGTTGCTTAATAGCTTATTTAAGAGTACTGTTTTAAGAACTGTAAGAACTAAGTGCATTATTAAAATCTGGAAGGATGGTGGTAAACAATCATTTCTGTTTTAATGTGGTCTGAAAAACGTCCTGAATTAGCCTGATGGGAGATCACTTAAATGCTTAGTGAAATCAAATTGTACAAAAAATAACAGTATTTCTGTGTTAAAAAGTTAACTTTCTGTGTTTACTTAAGAGCATTTCCCACTCTCAATGTGAAGAGAACTCAAGGGATTGGAATTAAACACCCATGTAGCCTTAAGAAAACCATTTATCATCGAGACTAATCAGAAAAAAGCTTCAGTTTGCTAGAAATCAAAAATGGACTGTGTAGGGACGGTAGCGCATGTGGTCTGATGGGTCCAGATTTACCCTGTTTAAGAGCGATGGGCGCATGAGGGTAAGAATAAAGACAGGTGAAGTGATGCACCCATCATCTCTACAGTAGTGCCTAGTGTACAAGCCTGTGGGGACAGTGTTATCATCTGGGGTTGCTTGCTTCTGTTAGCCAGGTCTGGGTTCAGCAGCGTTATGTGCCCAAATAAATGAGGTCAGCCGACGACCTGAATATGCTGAATGACCAGATTTTTCCATCATTGGATTTTTTTACTTCCCTGATGGCACAGGCATATTTCAAGATGATAAAGCCATGATTCATTGAGTACAAGTGTCCACAAACAGAATAATAAAAACCCACATGAACATCATTGTTACTTTCTAGTCCTGCAGGTTTAGATAATTTAAAAAACAACTGTTTTACTTCTCATTTCTGCTGCCCACCATGTTGTGAGTTCAGTGTTGAGGTAAGCTCTTAACCCTGACATTTGAGGAGTTTGGACCAAGGGTCAAGGGTCAAGCTGTAGGTTTTACCACTGCCAGTTAAACTGAAAAAAACAAAACAACAACAATAAAACAACTTTAACCCTTCTTTTCAATGAAAGCTGCTTGTACCAGTTGAATACATTGAAACAAACTGAATCTTCCCTGTGAACATGGCACAACTTGTCTTAAACCACATTGTCACTGTGCTGCATATCATTTATAAACAGTATCTCACAGTCAGCTGGTTCGGTTACTAACAGGGTGTCATTGTGGGAACAGTGTCTTCTATCAATCGATACGCAGAGCTCTGGTAGTCATTACTAATTATAACACGTTCAACAACTTTGGAACATTTTTAGGCATCTAATTGTGCTAATTCATTCTGAAAAGCAGATGGAGGAAAAACATGCTCTAATCCTTTGTCTGCACTGTTAGTGTGAAATAATCAACTGAAGTACTGTTGTGTTTAAAACACTGTGTTCTCTGATGGCTTTATGTTGCAGAGATGCGTGACAAACTCCGAAAGTGGCGGGAGGAGAATTATAGGAACAGCGAGCAGATCGTGGATGTTGGCGAGGAACTGATCAACGAACACGCGTCAAAGCTCGGAGATGACAGTAAGACTAAGCTTCAGCTTTACCGCACGGTTTCTGTGCCATGGAAGGAAATTCATTCATTCATCGAGAGCATGTACATGGGATTAACGTTAGCTACCTACTAGAAATGTTAACGATTAATCAATTAATTATAAATGAAAGAATTTAACTGATTAAAATGTATTAATCAAAAAAGTTTGTTTTGCATGTAATGTAGCTTAACTATCCTTACTAGCCAGCCTCATTACATGCTTGCTAATAATTTATTTGAAGAGTCGGGTGGATGAACACTGGATTGAATCGCGTGTTTGCTATCAACTTCCCCTTCTGCTATCTTTATTTTCATAGCGAGTTCAGTTGCAAAATTGATCGTCTTTGTTCTAAAATACTTTTATTAAACTTACTGTTCATCAAAATGAACTGTTGTACCTTCCCAAGGGCTTCCCAAAGAGATTATTACATATTTTGGATGCCCTCAGTATTGTTCTAAAATGTAGAAAGAATAAAAAACCCGGAAAGACCATCAAATTAGGTGTGTTCAAACTTTTGACTGGTAGTTTTTATATGCAATGCAAATTACTAAAAAGTCTTGGCGACAGACAGGCTGCCCGCCATTGCATAAATAATACTGCAGCTGCTCACTGTGTAATCTGTTACTGTTTGAGACCCGTTCGATTGCTAGCCCTGCTTCCACTTCTAGCTTGGCATAACCCAACCATTCATTGTACTTATCAAACATGCAGAAGATCATGAGACTCCTGATCATAACTGACACAAAAAAATAAAAGTTTTTTGGTCCAGTTCACTAGTTTCACTGACCATGATGATGTTGCATTTGACTTGCCTCGGAAGTGGGAAGTAGGAACTCAGAATGAACTAATTTTTACTGTGGATTCAGGATGCCCACATTCAAATTAAAATTTTTATTTGTCACATACACTGTCATACCCAGTACGATATGCAGTGAATTGATTATACGACCGCTCGTGACCTTAAAATGAAGATTAACAATAACAAATAAATATGGAATAGAATAGGAATAAAATATAGAAAAACTTAACTGTACAGAGTATAGACAATGGTTGTACAAATATGGAAACTGTTGTAGAAATTGACAGAATTTAAACAGAAATGTCAGAGGAGTGTGCAGATATGCATGAATGTGAAGATGTAGTGATTTGATGTCACTTACTGAAGCTGAGGAGTTGTTTTTCGGCTCCTCCCGTCGAGGGGCCGCCACAGCGGACCAACTGGTCCACACAACGAGTTGGCTCAGGTTTTACACCGGATGTCCTTCCTCCCATTTTTATCCGGGCCTGGGACCGGCACTGCATCCAGTGGCTGGGGTGTGAGCTATGGCTGGGAATCGAACCCGGGCCTTCCACATGGTACGCAGGAAACCTACCACTGAGCCACCAATGCCTCGAACTCAGAGCTGAGGCGATTGTCCCGATTTCCATATTAGGAATTCTGTGTTGAGGTTTTTTTTTCCCCCTTGGTTTTTCCTAGTTGGAACTATGCAGTTTAGTTAAGTGCAGCGTACTTGCTGACACTTTTATGGAATTTTTTTAACGGAAAAGTAATTCTCAAACACTTTTTAAAATAATTGTAACTATACGTGGGTTAGATAGTTTTGTTTGATTTCGTTTTATGTCCAATATTCAAAGATGTGAATGTAAACAAATGTAATGAATCAATAAGTAATAAAATACAAAAATCTAAACCAAATTCAAAGACCAATCTAAAACTCATACAAATATAGGCTCCGCCTTCTTTGTGCCCAACCCCAGACCCAGTACTTTTTGACAGCTCTAATTTTAGACACTATGAAAATATTTTACCAAAACAAAATTTCACGCCAACATTTTTATTTTATTTTCTTGCTAACAACGTTCTGAGCAAGGAACCTTTTAAACAAATGCAGCAGGAAAAATAATCCTTATGCCTACAGATGTCTAAAAGCGTGCTAGCTGAGTGTGTGAGTGAATGTCAGGGTTTTATTAGGTTAGTGAATATTTAGGTGTGTATGTTATGTATGTGCAAAGTGAATATAAACTGTTTTAATTCAGGTTATAATCAGATAACGGCTGTCAACACCTGCTCTGTGCTTTTTAAATAAAACTTTCCCTCGGTGTAGTCAAACCGGGACTTTTGGTTGTGCAGAATAACAACACAGTTATGAGAGTAAAAACTAAATTTATTTCATCATTCATGGTCGTACAGCCTTCTTTAAAACGTTTTCTTTCTTCCTGATGTATTCATTCATTTATTCAGAAATTCCTTCAGTGCCTGAATGGGTTTTGACCTTTTTAATTGATGTGAATTAAAGGGGATGTATTTTGCTAAATTATTTTGTCATTTTTAGACAATTGGATGGGTCTCCAGTATGTGTAGAAACCAAAAGCATGAGGGGGAAAAACATTTCCCCTTTTTTTTGTATTTCCTTTTTCATATTTCTAATCAGAGCTTAACAAGATTAGCTTTTTGGTCTCTTGTGACCTCATATAAGAGATCTGATACTCTCTCTTGTTTCGATGCTCAGTGCTGCCATTATCTACCAGGGCCCAGCATTAGTGCATTGTTAATATGCAATTTCTGAAGGGTTTTTCAGCTGCAGCATGAACAGGCACTCTTTGTGCTCTGTATATAGGTGAATTACATAATGAATGAATGGTTTGTGACAGTTTAAAAATTGTAGGATTCATACAATAAAGCAGTCATCTGCATACAAGGTAGCTTAGGCATTTTAACCAATACTTTCTTGAAAGTCTTGTCCACATGTATATGTTTTTTTTTTTGTTTGTTTTTTTTTAAACAGGGTCTTTTCTGTGTTTTGGTTTATCGTCCACAGGATAAAAGTATAATAAAGGAGAGATTTATCAGAAAATGTGTGTAGGTGTGTGCTAGGCCTTAGGTGACCTTTTGGTATGTCATGTTTTCCTGAGCAGTATTTCACTTCTGCTAACAGAACCAGTTCAGCTTAGTTATCGCTACTTTTTATTAAAACAAAATACTAGTCCATGTTCCAGTCTCTTCTGTTCAGTCCTGTGTTTTAGTATAAAGTGCCAAAGAACACTTAACATTCCCTACTGCACATGATACACAAAGGCAAGTATCGAAACATATTTTCTTAAAAGTTAACAAATATATATTTTTTTGCATTAAAAATAAATAATAACTAGAGATATGAGAGAAAACCTATCCGATTTTGGATCCTGAAACAAATGGCAAAGATTTGAAATGGGTTTGGAAAGGAAATGTATTTTTGGATCTGGAAATGTTAACATACAAAGAGATTTAATTATTTTATCTTTTGTTTGGATTTTCAGTATGTGGTTTTGCAAGACTTTAAAAAATGTATTTTAAAGCTAAGTAGTTTTAACAGAAAACAATATCAGATGGTTATGGGTGTCAACTGATACTCAAGGTTTCAGGACGGGTAATGGAAAAGAAAATGTTATGATGTTAGTGTTGTCTTTCTTCCTGTTATTTACTAAAGAATATTCGTGACCTTATGTTCAAGGTTTTCTGAAATGATAAACGAACAACAGGAGAATATATGTGGCATATATATATACATATATTCCAAAGCAAGTCAAATGATGATCACTCTGTTTTGATCACCTCCGTATGTACTTTACATCAATGTTTAACAAATTAATTTCGATGAGTTTAATCCTGACCTTCCTGCGACACAAACACCTTCTTTCTAAAGACTAAAGGCCGTGTGATGAGCTGCACATATGGCGAGCTTTATTTAACTGTTTTGGCTGCTGCAGTCATTATGATTCATACAGTATTTAAGGAAAGAGGTAAACACTTAACCCTGCCTGGGTTTATTGAAACCAGCTCTGAAACTGGCTGTGAAACACGATGGTAATTATCAAAGCAAGACTTGAAATCATAAAAAGCAACAAAGCCAGAAGGAGCTGGCTCGTTCGTTCACTCTGTAAGATTTTATTACTCTTTCTCAATTAACAGGTTTTAGCTAATATAGTATGCACAGCCTGTGAAACACACTTGTCTGATATGGAGCATTAATTTCATTAATTGTTTCCATTAGCCAAACTCGTTAATCAGCTCCGCTTTTTATTGTTCAAGTGAAGAGGTCACACTAAGGTTTTGCAAAGCGTTTCACTTTTATTAGCACTTTGTGGAAACACCAGGTAAAGAATATTGATGATTTCCAACAGGGCACCTTCTCAAACGCCTCACAAATCTGATATTGATGAAAGAATAACTGTAAATCATGGCAAATGATTTTTTCCCCTAAATTAATGTTATTTGAATGCATGGTGATAATCACAGAAATATAGATTATTATTGTGCTTATCGTATTGCGCTAATGGTTGCTAGTAAGGTCATGAATGTTCGTCAGGACTATCAGTATCTGTATTATGACTCTCTCATAAGAAAATTTCAGTAATTCCCATAAGATGTGTTGTTCCCCCCCCCTCTCCTCTCCTTTGTCACCGGTTCACTGAGTGCCCCGTTCTGTGTTTCTGTCTTCTTTCCAGTTTGGATCATTTATGAGCAGGTGATGATCGCAGCGCTCGACTGCAGTCGGGATGATCTGGCCTGGGTGAGTTTCTAGCCTCCCTCCCGCATCACCCATTACACACAGTGCTGCTTTCGTGCGCTACCATTCAGCCAGAAAACATGTCTTGGAAAAGAGTCGCTGAAGGTTTAGTCAAGGACTGACTAAAAAAAAAAAAAAAAAAAAAAAACATCTACTAAAGACGACCCGCCACCTAGGAACACCGCAGTTTAATATCCGAATGTGTTGCTATGTGTTTTTACTAAAAATGTGCCAAAAGAATATTTGGTTTCCATTTGGTTTCCTCCTCCTTCCAATAAAAACAGAAGACGAACCAGTTGACGTGCATCATGAATGATTGACATTTGAGCAGGTTTTAAACTTGCCAATATTTTTGAATCCCCTGGAAGACCTGCCCTTCCTCCCACCTCACGCTAGAAATCTGTTAGCCTGCGCTCTCGCCGTGACTCGATTTTCCAAATAAAAAAATGTGCAGGCTTGCTTTCTGCTAAGGAAACTAGTGAAAATGTGTTCATTTGAAGTAAAATCTATACATCTATGTTGATGATAAGTTATATAGATATAATATTACTGGACCTTTTTATTGTATAGGATGGTGTGTGTACACTGTCTGGCCAAAAACTCACAGTTTCAGGAGGTTCATATTATTGGCCGGCATCAGGAAAACGTTGAAATTTAAAACCTGAAGGGGTAGTGCTGAACCATGTGGTCAGAAATCAAAATTGTGAATGACCATGAACAATTTAAATTCATGGGGAGGTCGCATTATAGAAAAATCAACATTAAAATTGACAGCTATATTTAATAGTGAAAGTAAGAGCATTTCCTGACACAATGCAATAAGAGCTCACAGGACTGGGACTATGTGTGGCTGTAAGAAAACCACTTGTTAGTCAGACTAATCAGAAATAAAAGCTTAGATTTTCAAGAGAGCATAAAGATTAAATTTTGGAGCAATGGACATAATGTTCTCATGAGTCCAGATTGACCCTATTCCAGAGTGGTGGATGCGTCAGGGTAGGGCTGGGCGATTAATCGAAAAGTAATCGAAATCGACATTCAGAACCTATAATCGATCAAATTTTCCCAGGTCAATTATTTCGATTACTTTCCCTTTAAAAACACTACCGCGTGTGGAGTCACGTGACCCCGCTCCGTTACGTTACGTTATTCTGCCGACATGTCGAGCATGGAGACCTTAAACACTGAGACAACTGAGCAACAAGCAGCTTCGTTATTTGGACACATTTTGGCTTCAGAGTTATTTTATTTAGAAGAGATACTGCTTATTTTCTACTTTTAATAAGAAAAACATTGAAAATTATTTATTCATACCCCTTGAACTTTTCCACATTTTGTCACTTTACAACCACATACTTAAATGTATTTTTGGGATGTTATGTTATGTTTTATATTAGACCAACACAAAATGGCACATAATTGTGAAGCAGAAGGAAAATTATACGTTTTTTTTTTACAAACATATACCTGAAAAGTGTGGCGTGCATTTGTATTTAGTCCCCCACAGTCAATACTTTGTAGAATCAACTTCCTTTCTGACCAGCTTCCTGTCCATGCTAAAGAAAAGGATCCCCACATGATGCTGCCACACTATGAACATAGTTAGTTTTCCTATTGCACTATTACACTATTACAGTAATGTAAATTTTAGTCTAATCTAATTAGAGGACCTACTTTTGCTGTGTCTCCTAAGTCACATGGCTTGTCACAAACTGCAAACAGGACTTCTTATGGGCTTTATTCTTGCCACTCTTCCATAAAGGCTAGATTTGTTGAGTGCACGATTAATAGTTGTCCGGTGGACAGATTGTCCCACCTGAGTTGTAGATCTCTGCAGCTCTTCCAGAGTTACCATGGCCCTCTTCTCTGATTAATACTCTCTTTACCTGGCCTGGCATTTTGGGTGGGCGGCCATGTCTTGGTAGATTTGCAGTTGTGCCGTACTCTTTCCATTTTTGGATGCTGGAATAAACAGTGCTGATTAAACAGAGATGTTTAAAGCTTGGGATATTTAATTTATAACCCAACCACGCTTTAAACCTCTCCACAACTTTATCCCTGACCTATCTGTTGTGTTCCTTGGGCTTCATGATGCTGTTTGTTTACTAATGTTCTTTAACAAACCTCTGAGGACTTCACAGAACATCTTTATTTATACTAAATTACACACCGGTGGACTCTATTTACTAATTAGGTGACTTCGGAAGGTAGTTGGTTCCATTCTATTTTAGTGAGGGGTATCAGAGTAAAGGGGGCTGAATACAAATGCAAGCTACACCTTTCAGATTTGTAAAAATGTTTGAAAACCATTTATCATTTTGACTCAGCTCCACAATTATGTGCCACTTTGTGTTGGTCTATCACATAAAATTATGGTTATAACATGACAAAATGTGGAAAAGTTCAAGCAGTATGAATACTTTTGCAAGGCACTTTATGTTAAATTGATATGAATTACAATGTTTTGTCGTTGGTGTTATTAGTGTCAGTGCAATTAGCTAACTAGCACAACCAACCGGTTAGTTAGCCCGAGATGGGTGTGAGCTTGGTTTTATTTTTCTTTTTAGCTGTTCCAAAAACTTTTTTGCTGCTTTATCATTTTTATGACACTACTGGCAGTGGAATGCTTTCCTGCATGATAATTAATGCATGAGTTTTTCTGAAGTTTAATTAATTAACCATATTTCTTTCAGGATTAAGTCATTATCAGAATACTCTTCAGTTAGGTGAAATTATCAAACCTTATATTGTAAAATATTTATTTATATCAATATCGCATATTTACATCAATATGGTCAACTAGCGTAAGTACCCCTCGTTGACAGAAAAAGTGTTTTCAGAAATACAGCGGAACCTTGGATTGCGAGTAACTTAGTCTGTGAGCGTTTTGCAAGAGGAGCAACTTTTTAAAATAAATTTAAACTTAAGAAATGAGTGATGTCTTGATATACTAGTAGTATGTATGCGCTTTGTCTACTGAGCGTCTACTGATCACAACTAAGCCAATGGTTCTTCCCCCTCGTGCGCTACGGGATTATGGGTAATCATCTCCCATGCTCAGTCTCAGTGTGCGTGCGTAACTCGTATCCATGCCTCTCTCAACATCTGCGTGTACTGTTTGTGCACGCGTAAAGCAAAAGCAAGTGTCATCAAAGAGGTTCCTTGTTAAAGATCCAGAGTCTCTCTCTGTATGAAAGCAGAAATTCCGTTAGGGTGTGTCATTAGAGAACACTCACGCACAAACACTAATGGAATCACTGCTGTAAAGTAAAAATAAAATAAATTAACCTGCAATTTACCTTTTAAAAGATTTGCGACAGATCAGTGATTCCGAGTGTGTGTGTGTGCGTGCATGTGTGCTTGTGTGTGAAAGTCGTCCTACACAGTAGCCCCCTCCCTCCTCTTCTCTTGCTTTCACATACACTCTAACCCAAACAGTGCACTGTCGGGATTCTTTTCAAAGGTAAAGTGCAGGTTAATTTGTTTTCTTTTTACTTTACAGCAGGGATTCCATTAGTGTGTGTGTGTGTGTGTGTGTGTGTGTGTGTGAAATTTGTCCCATACAGTAGCCCCCTCCTTCCTCTCAAATAAGAGAGGAGGGAGGGACCTACTGTGTAAGAGGAGAGGAGGGAAGGAGGGAGGGAGGGAGGGAGTCGTTCTACACAGTAGCCCCCTTCTTCCTCTCATCTTACTTTAGCACACACAAACGCACACTAGCGAAAACACTGCTCTGTCAGGATTTAAGGTAAAATGCAGGTAACTTGTTTTATTTTTACATTATATTTTCTATTAATTATTTTTATATTAATATTTTTGGGTTGTGGAACGAATAATTGCTTTGATATATGAGAGTTTAAATATACAAGCATGCTTCCTGCTCAATGAATTATGCTCGCAATCCAAGGTTTGACTGTAGTTAAACGGTTAAAACTAAAAATAAGCTGATCAAGTTTGATGTAATCAATATTGAAGCCCACATACATGTCTCCCTGTCTTTCTGCAACTGATTTCTAGTCCTCCAGTGTATGAAACATAAAGATCTAACTAAAAGTGCAAGTTCTGACCAATGTACAGACAATGTATTTATTTCTATACATTAAGCAGGCTTGTACAGTAGGTGCATTATGATCGTATAGCCATGCCCACCTCAAGTGAAAAAGCACTGAATATGTAAACAAATTAAATAAAAAAGTACTAAATGCTGTGACATAATGTGGCACATAACTGCTAATAACATCCCATCTATTCAACATTTTGGGGCAGGTTTACCTTTAGGCAAATCCCAAAAGGACTGGCAGAGCTCTGTAAAATTTTATATATATATATATATATATATATATATAAAACACAAATAAGCTAAATATACAGTGTAACCTCAGATTGCGATTAACGCGGTTTGCAAGCATTCCGCAAGTCAAGCAAAAATTTTTTATAAAAAACAAGCAAGCCTTGGTTTATGAATATGGAGTATCATGTAGCACGCATGTGCTTCTTGTTTTGACTGCGAGCGTCACGTGATCACAACTGAGCCAATAGTTTTTCTCTCTCGTGCTGCGGAATTGTGGGTAATCGTCTCCCCTGCTGGGTCTTAGTGCGCTTCTCTCAATGGTATAATCAACGTCCGTGCATGTGGGTACTGTTTACTATAACACTGTGACCACATGTGTGCACATAAAACATCTTTTATTTTGTGTTTGTATGTGTGTGCGTGAAAGTGTAAAGCAAAAGCAAGTGTCATTAGATAGGTTAAAGATCCAGTTTCTCTCTCTCTGTCAGCCTCCACTGCACTTGCGTGTGCGTCATTGGACAGTATGCTTCTTCCCCCAAATTGCTTGACAACATGCACCAAAGCATGACAATGCATAACCATTTAGACATATTCTTTATTATAACGTTTAGCAGAGATTTACATACTTTATGGTAGATACTTCTAATGTACTGTAACTTTTACCAGTAGGAGATTCAGGGCAGGGCATGTTGATGTGGGACAAGATGGAAGAGAATGGTAAATGTCTAGAGTTGCATTTCATTGTGTTTGCTGGCGAATAATAAAATGTTCTTGAGAATGCTTTGCATATATTGTATAAGTAACAAATTCAGCAGAGTATGAGGAAAAACACTGAATCAGCATTAGAAGAAGGAATACATCCTTATTTCTTACTGCAGTTGTTAACTGCTGCACTCATTTCCCCCTAGTTTCTTGTGTTTGTTTACCCATTTCTGACCTACAGAAACTAGACTCAATGACAAGGCTATGGTGCAGTGCATGCTGGGAAACTAAATCCTGAAACACATTTGAACATAAAATGCAATGAACATGAAACACACAGAGTTCATGGGTGCAGCATACCCTCCTGGGGTTATCCCTAACAATCAACAGATGGTGAGCTTATAAATACTTGATATACAGATGCATTCACACATTTTTCTACCATCTAACGTAGCCCTGACGGAAAAGAATGACTTAGTCCAATAGGTGTAAAGATTGCTGAAAGACCTTGTTCATGCACACTCTCTGTATTGTGGATTCTGACTATGATAAAACATCTTTGTGAGAAATATTTTTCTGTCACACTGAAAAAGGAATGTTTTGTCAGTTTATTTTAACAATCCAAATGAACACACAAAAAAAACAGTAAACAGCACTGGAGACAAAACAGAATGAAGTAGAGTTAAAAACAGAAGACATGAAAACCTTCGAATGCTTAGAAATACTCAAGGGAATGGGCAAAAAGTTTTGTAAGGAAATTTTTATATTCCGTACAGAGCTCTGTTTTATAACTAGTCACACCAGTGAAGCTTGGAAATATGTTATTTTATTTATACGTAAAACACAAGGAGGAAGCAATTTTTGGTATATTCATGCACACAAGCATAATTTAAGTTTAGGGTAATACAAGGATGTAATCATAAAAATGCAGATTGGGAAGAATTCTGCACATTCTATGCATGATGTTATCTACCTTTAAGCTTAACCGTCACAGGTGCGGAATACAGTTTTGCTGCCGCTACATGGCGTTCTATATTTAAGCATCACAACTAAACAAAACCCCTGCCGCCTTGCACCTCCAGGGTCCGGGTTCGATTCCCGGCCAGGCTTGATTCCCATTTCTGTGGAGTTTGCATGTTCTCCCCGTGCTTGGTGGGTTTCCTCTAGGTACGCCGGTTTCCTCCCGCAGTCCAAAGATATGCAGGTTAGGCTAATTGGCGTTCCCAAATTACCCGTAGTACGTGAATGGGTGTGTGTGTATGTGTGTGTGCCTTGCGATGGATTGGCACCAGGGTGTACCCTGCCTCGTGCCCTAACCCTCCTGGGATAGGCTCCAGGTCCCCGCGACCCTGAATACAGGATAAAGCGGTATAGAAGATGAGTGAGTGAGTGAACTAAACAAAACACTGTTTTTTTTCATGTGCACAAATTTTTACTCTCACAAAGCTGCCAGGGTTGCTAGATCACAATGACAAATTCACCGTAGGGAATGGTTAAACCCCTTCCATTCCTCAATATAATCAATACTAGAAGTCGTACTTCGTCTTTCGTCTTTTTGACAGAAATGTATCACATCATTTACATGGCTGAGGTATTGCAAACAAAAAAGCCTCAGTGTGGCACACAATATTTAGGGGGAAAACTTTCAACCACAAATTTTCAACTCCAGCAGGCTGTTTGTGTGGTTGACACAACTTGTTGCACGTACAGTAGGTCACATGAACAAAACAGTTTTCCAACTTTCCAACCTCAGTCTAAAGCGCTATATAATCTCTGATAGGCCGAACACACCAGGGGAACTTGTATAGCTTGCACGTTAATAAATATCAACCAAATATCTCAACTAAATACAGTACATAAATATCAACACATTACTTCCAAATTAACATTTTAGAGAAACAAACACAAATAGCACATTTGAAGAACTGACATATTTTGATAAAGAAACAAATCAGATTAATTAAAGGATTAGGGAACAGCTGTGTGGCCATAAGATAACCACTTGTTAATGAGACTGTCAGAATAGAAGGCTTGAATTTGCTAGGGACCATACAGATTGAAGTGGGAAAAGGTCATATGGTCTGATGAGTTTAGATTTGACTTATTCCAGAGCATGTCAGTGTGAGAAGGGAAGCACATGAAGCGAGAAACAAAATACCCTGGAGGCAGTGTTACGATCTGGGGTTGCTTTAGTTGGTCAGGTCTAGGCTCAGCAACATTATGTGACAAAATGTAGTCAGCTGACTCACTGAATGTACTAAATGACCAATCAATGGATTTTTTTCTTCCTTGATAACATGGCTATATTCCTGGAGTCAAATAATGAAAGAGTACATGGTTCTGGGAGCAAGAGAAATCATTTTACCACATTAATTGGCCACCATTATGAGTGAAAATCATAATTAAATCTAAAAGCTTTTATTCGTCCAGGCAGTGTATTTTATTGGTTGTTTTAACTGGGTGGATCTTGGAATTAAGTCTTCTCTACCTGCATGCAAATAAATGTAAATGTTAAATGTATTGGGTAGTGTTAGGAGCCTCTAAATACCTCATAATTTTAATTAAATGTGGTGTGTGCCACAGTGGGATTATAATTTTTTTTTTTTAATCTTAAATCCTTTTAACCAGTGAGCATTTTTACATGTGTCTACTGATGTACAATCGCATTATTTCTGTCCATTTGAAATATATTTGCATTAAAGCGGTCAGGCAAATAGTATATTTTATAGCAGATGCATGGTTTATGGTGTTAACTTGATGAAAACATCAAAACAATGAAAAAGTATGTCCTAAAAATTATTGTAAATTGAATGTAATGAGATATTTATTTGTCCACAATTACTACTGAACCAGTATGTTTGTATGCTGTAAGTGTAAATGGTGAATGGTGAATATGTTAGCTTGCTTAAAAACATGGCATCCTCCAAAAGGGAAATTTTATTAGTACAGTGGAACCTCGGATTACGAGCATAATTCGTTCCGGAAGCGGGCTCGTATTCCAAAACACACGTAAACCAAATTTAATTTTCCCATAAGAAATAATGGAAACTTAAATTATTCGTTCTACAGCCCAAAAAAAAATAATAATAAAAATAATTAATACAAAATATAAAGTAAAAATAAAACAAATGAACCTGCACTTTACCCTTCAAAAAAGTAACAAATAAATCCAGACAGGTAAGTTTGTGCACGCAGGCGCTGTGTGTGTGTGTGTGTGTGTGTGTGTGTGTGAGAGGCTAGAGTAAGTGGAGAATCTTGCTTTCAGCCCCTCCTGTCTCCCCCTTCTCATCTTACACAGTAAAACTTTCTCCTTTCGTCTGAATTAAACAC
>JAQMYG010000017.1:12775101-12785600 GCA_030014215.1 Clariallabes teugelsi
TGCCCTGCGATGGATTGGCACCCTGTCCAGGGTGTACCCTGCCTCGTGCCCTAAGCTTCCTGGGATAGGCTCCAGGCACCCCGCGACCCTGAATAGAGGATGAAGCGGTATAGAAGATGAATGAATGAATGATACAATGGGATATTTTACAGTATTAGTGTCTAGTTTGTTTCAAAGCCTTTAAAAAATAGTTAAATATGCTGTTGTTTTCAAAAGAAAGAAATTTGAGAAATTTTCTGGCTGTGGATTGAAATGAAATAATGATCATTTGTGCCCAGCGCTCTCAAAAATAAGACTATTGTTGGTTCTTGTGTTGGTTCTCTAATTATTATGGCTTGATTATTATGTAAAAACAGTATTGTTAAATTTAGTGCATACCATTCTTTTTTTTCTTTGCATGCTGTTACCTGATGAGGTGTTAAAATGTGAATTGTGTTTCTCAAAGGTGTTCTGTATTGCTCACCCATTGTGTATTTAAAAAAAAAAAAAATTTTATTAGTTACAATTTATTTATTTATTGTGACTGTCTGAGTAGTGGCTAACTGTTATTTATAGTTCCTCCTGGCACATTTGTCAAACCAGGGCTTCTGATGAAATTGATCATGAATGAATGAAGCTGATAGGTGCACATTAAAACATTTAAATGGTATAAATTCCACTGGTTGCAAAAGTCCACTGCAGTTGTTCCTGTGCAAGCGTTCAGTGATGTGGAAATTACTGTATACAATTCACAAACACCACTTACACTTTACAGGGACTCAGTTGAGAGTTGCTGCCATATCCCCTGTACAGTCCTAACCTCACTCCAAGCCATTTCCATATGCTGTTAAAGGAGTTCCTAGGAGGCAAGCATTCCAGATGTGAAGCAGGCAGGAATAAACAGATGCTGGGATAAGTGCCTCGGTACAGTATATAATGGGGTTATATACTGTAACTGCATATAATTATCATAACTGTGTTCTATTATTCTATACAATCAGAAGTACTGGTTTGACTTGATCACCCCTTGAAGTATATACAAAAATCAGTTTGTTTGTTTAAAAGGAGAGCTTTATTGCTCAGTCCATATTATGACTTTCCTTATTACTGCCAAGTCAACTTTTAATGCAGGCATGTAGATCAATGGCTTTACATAAAACTCTGACCATTTACTTATCCTCCATCAAAAGCCAAACAGCCATTATTTATGAAGATGGACAAATGCTGGTAGAGAGGAATAATAGGGAAAGATTGTGGCAAAATACCAACAGATAGAAGGCTGATAAACTATTGGTCCTGGCAAAAGGGAAAAGCAGATTTTAAAATAGGAGGCGGATTAAATTTATGAACAAAAAAAATAAACCTAGGAGATATTCAATTAAATTACATTTTATTTGTATAGTGTTTTCCGCTGCTTTGCAACAGTGGTCATTGATGCAGCTTTAAAGAATTATGATCTTAAGATTACAAACTGTCAGCTTGTGTTTCTAATTTAAAAGCAAACTATACTTGTGTCACATACAAATATATGATATTCTTTATTTTAAATCAGAAATTTCATGTTTTTAGGACCCATTTATTAATCAAATTCCTCAGCTAAATTTGATCTGCAGTGTACAGTGAAGCTATAATTTTATTGCATACTGATAAAGTCTGACACAAAGAATAACAAATAAATGTGAGTGTAAAGCAGTAAATGTCACCTTTTTTTCCAAGGCTTATTGTTTTGGGAAAATGACATGTTTTATATGCGGTTGCATTAAAGCCCTAAAATTACGCAGATAACTGGAACCAAAACAAATTGTAGAAAATGAGATTCTTTATTGCTACACTTTAATGTAAATTGTTTTGGCATTGATATTGTCTGGTTTGTCAGATCCTTTATATGTTAATTTGCCCTTAAGGTTATTCTAGTAATTCATACCTAAACGTTTAGACTGTGAGGTTCCCACAACTGGAATAATGATTTGTTTTCGTAGATGTTTATTAGAATGTGATACATGCAATGTATTGCTTTCATTGCACACCATTTATTTAACACTTATGAAGTGTAATGTATGTGTAAATGGAATTATGTAAACTGCTGGATACATGGCTAAGCCCTACTTTCCAGTCAAAAAATATGATTCCTTCTTTGAACTGAAAAACAAAATCTGTCCGATGACAACCACAGATTTTATGCCACCGTTTATCCTGCTTTGCTATTTTGAAGAGGCACAGCATGATATAAAATTTGCAGTCATGAGTGTGTGTGTGTGTGTGTGTGTGTGTGTGTGTGTGTGTGTGTGTGTGCGTGTGTTTGCGTGCATGCATTAGTGTGAACTGTTTCTTGCCAATGATCAGACCCTGTGCTAAAAGCATCATTCCTTAATGGTTTCATAATCATATTAACGTGTTACTGATAGTGGGTTTTGTGCACTTCCATTTAATATCATGACCAGCCATCACACAACACAGTTAGCTACCAACATAAATATACATACGCTAACCAACCACTTAATTTTTAAACACCCACACACCCATACGGTACATCTGCTTATTCATGCAATTCTCAGTCAATTAATCAAGTAAAACCAGAACAATATATAAAATCATACTCAACTATGAGTAAGGGAAAAGTATTTGTGATTCCAGTCCTGAGTTAAATTGCCACAATCAACAAAAAGTCACTGGGAGTCAATTTTCTCCTTTCTGATGTTTGATAAACATTATGATGTAGTATGATTTTAATAATTTGTGCTGCTTTCACATGATAGGCGGACTAGGCATAAATGAGCAGGTGTACAGGAGTACACTAATAAAGTGGTCAGCATGCGTGCATGTTTATAGAGCAATATAAAATATATAATGATATGCATTGAGATTTTATTAATTACTGTACATGCGATTTTAACCCAACCTGAATCATAGCCATTACCGACCCAATTATGTTGTGTTGTTATGAGTTTATGTGTGTGAAATTGGATTTCAGCAAGTGCGCATGGCCTTGTCCAAACCGTGGGCAACTGTGATAAATGCTATTTATACTGTAGTGGATCTTTCTATTTTCCACCTCTCCAGGGAGGGAATGTGTCAAAAGCCTCTTTTCTCTGATTAAGCTGCTTACACATACACACACCACAGACACATATGGTGCTGTTTAGCTTTTTCCACACACATCATACATAGAGCAATCATAATCACCTAAAGGTATGCTCCCCCATCCATAGAATACCCAGTGTCTCTCCCAAGATACCCTCACCCCACCCCTGCTGCCTTCCTCTAAGACACAAAAAAAGCGCACACACTTCCTCAGACATGCGGCTTAATGTTTCTTTGATCCGATTCTCGTGCCATTAAGCTTTAATGCTAATGGAATAGTTTCAGTCTTTATTGGCTGGAACATGAAGAGGCAAATCTGATCGGATGTGCTTAGGGAAGCAGGGTAAGCTGACCGTGTGTGGGTGTATAGGATAAAGGACATGCACATTGCTTAGAGAAAGTGTTTAAAGATACATTTACATTCACATTTAGGCGTTTGGCAGACACTCTTATCCAGAACGACATAAAGTGCACTCAAAAGTAAGAGAGTGGGAAGCTATGGAAAGTGTCACAGGACAAAATGATATGCATACATACAATAGATGCTTTCTCTGTTGTTGCCTTTGAGCAAATGTGTACCTTTGTAGGAACCATAAGTGGCCTTATTTTTCTGAATATATCTGAATCTTATAAAAGCATAAATCTTCAAAATAGAAGATTTTTGTGAACTTCCATTTAATGTAATATTTAAGATCTGACCGAATTTTCTTTGTTTTATGCAGACCTTCTGCGAGTGTGTACCCAGTTCGTCACAGCTCAAACACCGCTGGTCTGACTCTGACGCAGTCAGGCAAACAGCTCCCAAGGTAAGGGCTTGTGAAAATACCCTCACAAACATATGGTGCAAGCTAGCTTTGTGAATGGATATGAAATATTATTTATTTATATTGTTTGGAAATTATACATATTAAGCAAAGAATATAATATAGTATAACCACATAGTACATATAAAGTGATATTAAGTGAAAAATGACAGTAATAATAAATATGTACTGTAGGTTGTGGCTAATGCAGCCGTGACCTTGAATTTAAAATCTACCTACAAGCTCTCCACTTACCAGATACCCTTATGCAAATACATGCTTTCTGTGTCTGAATCTATCTATCTATCTATCTAGCTAGCTAGCTATCTGTTTCCCTCTTATATAAACAAAATGTTGAATTAAATTGTGACATTCTGTCTGGCAATGCCACTAAAAATTAACAGAGAGAGTAAAGCGTAAATATTCCATTTCATATTTTGTTATGAGATAACACTAAAAATAATATTAACAAATATATATTTAAATTCAGTGTTATCACATTTTCCCTTTTTATTTTGTTTTCATTTTTGAGTTTTAATGTCATTTAGTTGTTTTGTATTAACAAAAGCCACAAATTAAATTGTGCCAGTCACGGAATGAAAAGTAAAAATAAACCACATACATTTCCTATAAAAAAAAGCCAAGGCAATAGACTATTTGGCTAATTGCAATCGAGCTATATTACATTTTGGCCTTTGGAAAATAATTTCACCCAGTCTAACTGAGAAGCAAGGATAGTCCTGCGTAAGAGCCCAGTGGGCTAATCACTAATTTAATCTTAACGCTGCTGCAGTGCATGCATCACAGTGAGTGTGTGTATGAATGTGTTTTCGAATTCTCACATCAATGGGCAATTTTATAATAGGTTTATTGTTTTTGTTTGCCCTAAAGATAAGGAGGCAAATGCTGCTAATCAGGCTAGAATTAGGTTAATTACTATCACCTACCATTAAGCCTTATCATGAACAGACTATTAGTTAAAATCCAATAGGTTCTTTTTTTGTGGATTTCTTTATAGCTAAAGTACATGCCAAGGTTGCCTAGTGTATGACTTAATTGGATTTACCCAAAGGTAGTGTTGTCAACAGTTGAGGTACTATGACCCCAAATATTGCTGTTAGTAGTTACTCATTGATCCTACATATTTCACTTTTATAATAGGGCTTATACTGCTTACAGTTTGATTTAAATTATTGATTAAAAGGCTGTGATTTCTGAGTAGAATCTTCAAAATAGAGACTTTCAAGTTCGACTAAAGCTTGCAGCTGATAATATGAACAAAGCAAAGGGCTTTTTAGGAGGTTTAAAGGAATTACGGTAGGGCGTTCAACTCTTACATCACTGTACAGTTACTGTGCATGGTGGTGTAAACATCATAGGGCTGTTTTCTGCCAGTGGATCTGATGGAATAATGTGAGAAGGAGGACTATCTTAGAATTCAGCATAACCTACATGTAAATCCTCAGTTAGATTTTTGAAACTTGGAAAAACTTGAATGTTCCAACTGTTCAATGGAATTACGAATAAGAGAGGAGGAAGGGTTACTGTGTAAGATGAGAAGTGGGAGAGGGTGTCGCACAAACACACATACATACAGAACTCAAACATACATCAAAGCTGTTTGTAGAAGGGAGCAAAGCAGACTTTAAGCTTTTAGAGCCTCAGCCCTACTGAAAATGTGTGGACCCTGTGCAAGAAAGCCTACGATAAAATCACACACGTCAATCCTGCCAACAGGAGCGTTTAAATATCCAACCAGTATTCTGCTAAAATCTATACTATTAAATCAATAATTTCAAAGAGCCTCAAAGGCAAAATTTATTTAAATCTGTCTCATTAATGAAATAGGGTGCCATGAAACATTTTGTTTATTTTTTATGTCAAAACTGTTTGGTTATATCAGTATATCCGTGTAAAATTTGTATGTGTGTGATTTTGCAAATCATTTTAACTCCAACTCTCAGTTTTTTTCACAGCAAATAAATCAGACTGGAGCAATGTAAATATGCGAATTAGTGTCAATAATATCCTAGCCATTGCAAGGAAACTGAAATAAGCAAAATGAATGATCTTTTTTTTTTTGCACAAAAACCTTTTTTAATTAGAAGATTATGAGAAACATTAAAAGGAATATAGAAAGTTGAGTTTAAAGTGCATCATCAACTTCCTCCTTTACCAGGTTCAGTTTGACTTTGGTACCTCTTTGGTATTGGATGACAGCTACTTAGTACAGGTATGCACCATATGCATTTGGGCATCAGCAAACACATATATGTCTGTGGTCCTAGAAGATAATAATAGAGTTCAGAAATCTCAATTGGAGAACAGGATGGAGTAAATGTAACCAAATACAGCAAACACAACAGATTCTCACAGACAATGTGTGTATCTCTTGTCTCTTGTACAGACAGTGACCTTGCTCATCTTGAGTGTTGTAGCATTTGTCTCTTTGCTGGATTCTCTTTTGTAAATGTTGATGTAAACTGCGTCATGGGTCCCAAATACAGCAAAACATGTGCTATTGATGACGTCCAATGATTCTTTAAATCAATCAATCAGTCAGTCAGTCAATCAACCAATCAATCAATCAATCTCAATTTTCAACAACATTAATGTTTTGTTATAGACAACATTGTGTGCCTGAGGCAAATAATTTGGCAAAATCAAAAAAGCACAAAAATAGTGTTAATCTCATTTTGCAGTGACGATAACTGTTCATGTATGCACAGAATAATATAAAGAAGGGAGGCTAGGGCTGATTTCCCTCTGGCCATGATTTTGATCCACCAAATGGCAGTTTTGTCAAGTGATTACACAGAGTGAAATTCCTGGATGTTGTATTCACTGAGGCTAATATTTTCCAGCCCTCATCGCTGATCATAACACATCATCAGCATTATGAAGGTTCATGTGAAATACTTCCTTGAGAATAATAAGTGTAAGCATCATTTTCCCTAAATGTCTTGATTGAGTCAATACACCATAATGTGTTGCAGTCCTACAGTACATTCTGGTTGTACCATTTTTGGGTGAATGTAGACTTCCTTTAACATGACACAATACATGCCACTTTTAAAGACACTGCTACAGTAAAATATTAAAAGCAGCAAAGTCCAAAATAGAAATTGAAAAATCGCTGTCTTAGTCCAGAAAAAAGCTCATAGACTCTCTATTGCTTTTTGGAGAAGAAATTATTTCAGCACTGTTATGGTTCATTGACATAAATGAAAGAGCCAATGTATAAATAGGAACCAAAGGGAACAAAAGATAATTCCTTTAAAAATGAACTTTTCTAACATTATGCATTTTAATTATATTAAACATTTAGTTTAATATTAAACCATTTAGTTCTATGGTTTTGCAGCTTTCAAAATTATAAAGGGCTAATGTTATTAATTAAATATCAATTGTTATGAATTTAGTATTTTTTTTCTTTAGCACATTATATTTAAAGTTGAGATAAAGGAGTATAATGAGTTAAAACAGAATTTGTGCTCATGTAGATTTCAACATCAGAGGCAGCTACAAACTTAAAAACTGAAATACTTAAACAGTTTTTGTTTAACAAAACAGAGACTGTCTGACTTTGACCTTAAGTTTAAGTCTTATGCCATATCAACTGAGACACAGAGGAGTACTAAGTCCAGCACCAGTGTTTGGCAGTTTAGTGTAACTACAAAAACTGTAAAACCTGAATTTTTTTTTACAATGTAAATACACCACAGTATTGAGGATTATTGATCGAAGATAAAATAAAAATATATAGCTGACATTAGATATGACATTGAGAATAAATTAAACCTATAATCATCCATATAAAAGATACATTATTTTGGCACAATGATTGTTTTGTCAGCTCATCCATTAAAGTCTTGTAACATCTGATATTTTTATGCAAAGGTGCAAAATACCCAGGCCAATAGGACAACACATTACAGGTATTGTATTTGTGTGTATTTTAAACCTCAAAAAGCATATTGAACCTCAAAATAGCATAATGGGACATTCCAAGACATTTAGTGCATTAACAATAAAAACATACATTCTGTAGACATGCTGTCTCAATATTGTATCTCTTATGTACATCAGTCTTCATACAATTGACTGTAAAATAAAATAAAGACAGACATTATTCTTGTGAACCCAGTGAGCAAAAAACCCAGTAGAAAAAACACTACCTGGGCAAAAAATAAAAAGATACACTACCGCTCAAAAGTTTGGGATCACTTTCTAACTCCATGGTCTTTTTTTTCTTTCTACACTGTAAAGCAATACTGAAGGCGTCCAAAACATGCAATAATCTCATTTGAACAGTTGATATTAAGATGTGTCTGCTGCTCATGATCTGTAAAGCCTTCATAACGGCTCTAATCCGAGGTGCTTTTAATTGGTGATTTTTGAGGCTGGTAACTCTAAATGAACTTCTCCTTTGTGGCAGAGGTAAGTTTTGCTCTTGCTATTCTAGGATGGTCTTCATAAGAGCGAGTATCATCATGGTGCTTTATGGGATTTGCAAATGCACTTGTCAATACTGTTCCTGCAAGAACTATTCCAAAAGACTGACCTCTGTGTCTTAAAATAACAATTGACTGTTGTTGTTACATAATTACCGAATTCCATATGTGTTATTTCATACTTTCGAAATCCCCTGTTTTGTTGTAGAATGTAGAAAATAAATCACTAAACTAAAACAAAGAAATTTGCAAGTGATTACAAACGTTTGAGTGGTAGTGTTACTGTCAACATGGCAGAAAAAAAAATCATGCACAACCATGACAAGAGATCACTCAAATGCTGGTAAATTTGTATTGTAAAAAATCACCAATAGAAATTGCAATAATATTGTAATGGTATAGTATTGTCCTTTAGGAATTCAAGAACAAACGTAAGCTGTGTAAATTTCAGCTAAGTTTTTTTTTTTTTTTTTTTTTTTTTTTAACCACAGACAAAATGTACATTTTGACTCCTTGTCAATAATAATGAATTTTAAATCCGTTACATAACAGCGTTACTTTCTGATAAAAGTAACTGGTTAGAGTACTTTCGCATTGCAGAAAACGAAAACGCCTTTGTGATTCCTCATGCATGTTGTTTTAGTTAAGACCTTCATAATTATTCTACCATCATCACTCCGCGAAGTTTGGCCCATAATCTGTTAACTACTAATACCCCTATCTCACCTACAAAGCAATTTTGTAATTGACTTTAGTTGTTACCAACCTACATATCTTCATTTTAGAGATCCAACCTACTAACCCACCCCTCCATCTACCCATATGTTAAGAGTAACATGAAGTATAAAAAAAAGTACTAAACTCTCTTTAGTGTAGATGGCACTGTTTGTCAGTGAACCCTAGCCCTTAAACCCCAAAGCATTTTTAGCCATTCTTTGCATTATGTTTTAATAAATATAATGTATATGAGTCAGGATTGTGCTACACAGAGTGACATTTTTTCAGCAGAATATATTCTTCAATATAAAGAACTCAATTTTATTTCATTTTAACTAATTATACACACCTAAGCAAAAAATTTCAAAAGAATCATAGAACATATCAGAAAACCCAAATGCATAGTTTACAAGTACTTTATACTTTATATGTGGAAAACACTGCTTTGGGGAAACAAAAAATATGTGCGTTGCACACAAGACAAATATGAACTATCTCTGAGATTTAGAGGTAATGAGCCATATTTGAGACACATTTGAGAAGATTGAGAAAACGGCTATAATCTCATTCAAGTCTCAAAGATGGCCCATTTTTGCATATGTGAGTCGCACACAAGACAAATATTAACTATCTCTGAGATTTAAAGGTAATGAACCACATTTGAGACACCTTTGAGAAGATGCTGAAAACGCCTAAATCTGATTCAAGTCTCAAAGACGGCTCATTTCTGTCTAGGAGACAAAGAAGATTAACATCTTGGAGTTTCTTTGCTATGGGTGCATACAGCCTGATGCGAAAAGTTTTGAGAATGACACTAATATACATTTTAATATAAATATATATAAAGTTCAGTACCTTTCGCAGAATATCATTCTGTCCCTGATGTTTTTTCCTGGAGAGAAGTGGTTTCATTGCTGCCCTTCTTGAAATGTATGAAGGTGATCTGCTAAGCTCCCCTTGTAGAACTGGCACTGCAGTAGAAATCCCTCTGAGGCAAACTCTGTGCCATCAAATGGCATGGGCGTTTCCTCCTCAAACTGGAAAAAATGTATATTACAGTAATGAATGCAGGCCAGCCCAATGCTAATCCCAATTTTGGTCCATAATTGATTGTGTGCTCATTTGGTTATTTGTTGGTTTGTGTGTCTGTCTTGTCTGCTATTCTTGATTATGCTTGTTTTGGTTCCTAATACTTGGGTTTAGCTAAGCAATTATTAATGGTTAATAGCTGTATTTCATAGTTTGTTATTTGTAGTATGTACAGTAAATATTAACCTGTGATTACAACCTCAGCTTTACCCTTATAACACATGGGTATTGTCAAAAAGTAGCATTGCAAAAATATTCATTCAGGTTATACATTTGGATTAATCAATTTATATAATAATACAGGCGGCACGGTGGTGTAGTGGTTAGCACTGTCGCCTTGCACCTCCAGGGTCTGGGTTCGATTCCCGGCCAGGCT
>JAQMYG010000017.1:12833168-12845366 GCA_030014215.1 Clariallabes teugelsi
CGGCAGCCACACGCCAGCTACACGCCGTTCGCACGTCAGTCACACGGTCGCGGCTATTTGGCGCGGCTCCCACTGTAAAAGAGGAGGACAGTTTAATGTGTAAGATGAGTAGGGGCGGGGGGCTGATTCCTCCTCTCCTCTTACTTTAGATTCATACACAAACACACCCACACATACACAGAGTCTGCGCACATAAACGGAAATACTTATCTGTCTGGATTTATTGTAACTTTTTTTTTAAGGTAAAGTGCAGGTTAATTTGTTTTTATTTTACTTTATATTTTGTATTAATTATTTTTATGTTTTTAGTTTTTTGGGCTGTGGAACGAATCATTTGAGTTTCCATTATTTCATATGGGAAAATTTGCTTTTATTTACGAGTGTTTTGGAATACGAACCCACTTCCAGAACGAATTATGCTCGTAATCCAAGGTTCCACTGTAATAATAATAATAATAATAATAATAATAATAAACAACAATGTATGTCGTGTTCTTGATATACAGTTGTGATCTTGAAATGGATTATAGCATGCCTGAAAATGTGAATTAAGCTTAATATGAAGAGTGCATTATTTATGGGTTGAACATAATTTGTATAAATTAAATGTCTTTATAGATGGACCAAAAACTAAAGGTATTATGCCCTTCTTCAATGGTAATATCCTCAAAAGACTTTTGCACTTCAGTAGCTTAGTTATTTTATTGCTTTGGGAGCTAGAAAATAAAGTGCATCTTCTTTTCAGGGCTATTAGCAAAGTTTTTAGCCTGGTCTAATTTTGAGAGTTGATTTTAATTGGTCTCTTGTCTCATTTTAATCTAGTGCATAAAAATGTACTAGTATAATTTCATGTCATTGAGAGATGTCTCTTGTTGCAGGAAAAAATTATAGGTCATGTGGTTGGAGACCTTGGGTTAAAACTCTCTGGTAAAGCCGATCTCCAGCAGTTTCTGAGAAAGGAATTTTACAGCTTTTAACATGGATGACGCTTTCTAAGTTTTGCACATTCCTGATACAAAGTGGAAGGGTAGGAGTGTGTGCATACATACAGTATGTGTACAAATATAGGAATGAAAAAAAAAAAAACCTTTGATACATGATAAAGAAAGATGTCTCTCTTTATGTGCCTTGTGGCCTAACATGATTTGTGCATTCAGCAAGCATGATTACATAAACATTACTTGGTGAGCTGTTACCCAAAGAGCAGTTAAAAGAATTGACGGACCCCATGCAGGTGATGATAAATCATACGCCAACTTTTTTCTCCAACCCTTTTCACTGTCTTATGCTAGAAGTAGCTCTAATATAGTGCAAAATATATGTGTTTGGATTAGACATTAGACTACAATATTGCAAAAGAAAAGAGAGTATATAAGCATCAAATGTAGGAAGAGGTCAAGAAGGCACCAGATTTGGCCTTTGTGTTTACTGTTTACTTTAACCTCTATCTGAATTTTGCTCCATTGAGGTCATAGCCCCTGATTGAATCTATTTATGCCCAATAGTGTATAAATTCTCATGATTTCTTTTTTTTTTTTAGCTAGGTTTAGTTGCGTCCCTTCAATACAAAAACTAGATCATTTTCAGGATTTAAGGCATTTTATGAATGAATAAAAAAAATTGTGTAAACTTTAATAATTTGCTACATTCACTTACACATGTTCAGTTGTGAGACTAGTTACACTAATTTGCAACTTATCAAGTGGGATCCCTTTTTCCCTCCAGGTGATTCAGCGCAGAGAGGATGGGTCTGTGAATTTTTTCAGAGACTGGGACTCTTACAGAGCAGGATTTGGCAAGATAACAGGAGAACATTGGCTTGGTAAGTGTGTGTGTGTGTGTGTGTGTGTGTGTGTGTGTGTGTGTGTGCGCGCGCTTATACAGTTTACTGTTGTGATGCTTCTTTTTCACATTGTAATTAAATTTTCTCTTTGAGCAAAACTCTTATCTCTTCCTTTTAAGTTAGTGTCTGTGGGGAATGACTCACATATAGATTGGATGAACAGTTTATTACTTTGTTAGAGACCAATTCATCAATGCCAATGAAAACCATGGAAAAAGGTGGAGTGCTTTTTCACTGTGTTTCCTCAATTTATCCCTTTCTCCCTCTGTGGTACACTTGTTTTACTGCATTTTTATTATTAAAAGAGGTATTTTCAGATGAAGTGCTGTAAGCCCTTAACCTTGCTGAAAAGGTCAAACATGATTCTTTCAAAGAATGTCTTTGTTTATGAGAATACATGTGTTGGTGCATGAATGATAGCTGTACTTTAGATATTTTGAACAACAAAAGAAATTATACAAATATCTCAGGTTACTGAGGGCTTAAAATACTCTAAGAATGAAAGGGATTCAGTTTAGAATGATTCATGCTTGTTATACTAAATGACTTTTTTTAGCATGACTAGTAAAATACTACTTAGAACGCCATTCATAATAATAAACAACTTAAGTAGGAGTACAAAGATTAAAATGTATTTAATATGGACAACAGACATAGTTTCCTAGGCATTCTCATTTCAATGAACATAAACTTAAACCTGGTAATAGTATTGTGTAGTTATGTACTAAACACCACATCATCACAGTTTTGGGCAGAATTCACAATGTTTTGTAAAAGTGTTTGGTACACTACCAACTCCAAACCTTTGCAAGAAATTCCTTCATTACAGGGTTGGGAGGTGGTTAATGGTGTAATTTCCTGATGGCAATGCTTAATTTCTTCTTTTGTTGGGGGAAAAATGCTTGTCGCAATTACATCAAGATAACTTCCTCTGTAACTGTAACTTTTGAACATGGAATTTATCAACATCCTTATAAACACCGAGAAAAGACAAGCTTTGTGTTAATGCTGGGAAGGAAGGGTAATTTATTTTCTTTTATCCTAGTGAACACAAGATGTTCCATATAAATCAATCAAAATAACACAATGCCAATCACACTACCTAAAATAATTTTTTTATTTCAAATCTACAAAAAATAATTGTGCAACATGTAGCAAAGTTGTTGTACTGTATAGTTGTGATACTTACAGATAGAAACATTGTGATACTTACAGACAGAAACATTTCATGTTATAATGTTTCCCCTGGCCTTTGCCTAACTTGAACATTTCTTCTGCATTAAAAACACCATTCATGTACTAGCAAAACTTAAATGGTTGATTGCAATGTAACGAAATTTATATCAACTAAATAGTAAAGATTAGTTATAAAAATTGCAAACATTTCAGCTTTTTGCATTCAACTTTACAGTGAGTCTGCAATATATCCTACCCAAGTATATGGCAGTATTCAGTCTGCAAAGCACTGTGCCTTGTTGTGTTTGTGACTTATCTTAGAATCACGTTTTCTCACTAAATGCTGGAAATCAAAGAAATTATGCAGAGACTAAAATAAACAATGCTTATCTTATAAAGTGTGGCTAATACGATTAACATAATTCAATTAACTTACATTCAAAAATCATTTGTCCTCTGGGAACACCAGTGCCAGTTGCTGTCTCTAAGAGGTTTTGTTGGATTTGAAGGCAGTATTTGACTGCCAGGGTAAACAAAAGGCAGAGCTTGAGCACATTTATTAATCAGTCATGGTTACAGGCTGATTAGCCAATGTAGATTACCCTAAAATGCTTGATATTGAGTCGATTAATCTACACAGCAAACTCGATCAGTCAACCACTGATAATTACCACTGCCCCTCCTTCGGATGTCCCTATCCACCATGTTTCAATGACACGGTTGTGCATTTGTTCATTAGTGATAAAAGTGAAGAGCATTTTTTGCCAGGATCCATCTGTAAATTCTAAGATAGTCGGTACAGAATTTTTTAAGAACCAAGAATCAATTAATGAGTAAACAAATTGGTTGTGCTGCTTATGTGGCTTTCTGTTCAGAGAACTGACTATGATGCCCAGTGCAATTCTCACTATTGTTACTTTCCAGTATGTTTTCTTAAATCGGACCTTCCTTTTTCTAAGTAGTAAAATAAAGGAAAAACCAATGTTCCATTTTCTTTTCTGTATCAACCGTGTATGCTTTTATAACACTTTCTTATCCAGAGTTCTAGTTTATTGTCATGGTCTAGTTTAAGCAAGTTCATCTGCAGCTCATCCACTTTCTGTCTCTCTACATGCCACTCTCTCCTACTTCTTTTAAGAATTCTTTCCAGTCATTTGCCAGCTGGCTTTTCTTGCCATGTGTGTATGTGTTTTGTGTAAAGTCTCTAGACAAGTTTTTTTTTTTTTTCATGTTTTGCCTTTATGTCTTACCCGATACCAATTAATCGGACTGATTTTTTATCTAATTATTATTTATTTGTTTATTTTACTGTATATGGTTTCTGTTGAAGTTTGTTTTCAACTAAAAAGTGGGCCTTAAAACCCCTAGTAGGTCAGCCTTGTTAGAGAAGGCAGCATTTTTTTTTTTGATCCAGCAAAGCTGGCCAAACCACCATTGACATTGCAGTTGACAAATTGTTATTGCACCTCAACATAAAACACTCATATACTCTATGTTCAATTTGCAGTCTAGGAATTATTGGCCTAGAGCCCCTGTTCAACTGCATCAGCTTAATCTTTTCTTTGTGTCCACTGTTAAGTGCCCTGTTAAAAAGCTCTGAAATTGGAAAAAACTGAAAGTCTACATCAGATAAAATGTAGAAATGGTTTTGAGAATGGGGAAGAAGTAAAACATTGGGCCAAAATCTATACAATGCATTTGCTTTAGTTTCTTCCAATTCTTGTAATTGTCACATTTATTTATTAGGATTAAAAGAATACATAAATTATTATCTCAGAAGCTGTTCAGTTTTCCCTTTGTAATACAAATGCATGCCTCAGAAAATTGCATTGGAGCTCACAGTGCAACAGTAACTTAGCGAAACACAATCCCCTTGACTTTTCCGTACACTAATTAAATTGGAGTCTTTGGTTTGAAGGTATCTAGTATGCATACAAACAAATCATATTAACCTGTAATATGTAAAATCTGAGAATGTAAACCCATGCTAGACTTCCTCTCATCTTTTGTTCCTGCCTTTTTATTTTCACAGTCCGCATACAGGTATAGATTAATGACTACAAAGAATGATCATGTGATGCATAGCTGACCAAAGAAAATTGTATTTCTGTATTTTGTTCATTGTATGCATTGCATTTTTGTGTAAAACCATCACATAGTTTTTCAGAGGCTTCTACTGTTCAAACGTTTCCTAAGCAATATTTTTTATTCTAACCTCTAAGATCTAGATTATTCTAAGATCTAACATCTGTAAATAAATAATGGGCAGCATACATTCTACACATCACACATGGTATGTCAAAACATCGTACCAGTCAAAACTTCACTCATTAAATTTTGTTACTCTTATTGGTTTTATAGAATATATTATTCTATTCCTTGTAGAACCATACTGATTAGATATGGAACATGTGGTAAACATTTTTAAGAATAAAAAAAAAAATCTTAAATACAGGTAGTCCCCGACTTACAAATATTCGAGTTACAAATTTCCGCAGATAGAGACCGCGGTTCGCATCTAACATTTGTAGAACAAATCAAGGAAGTAGCTCATATGTGTTGTACAAAAATAGACACTGCAGTGCACAAGATACAAATGTTTACAATTACCTACAATATTTTGAGTATGTAAATGAATGTATAAAATGTCTGGTACAGTATATTGTACAGTATGTACAATGCGTGTGGGGGTGTGGGAGAAATCCCGGCCTCACCGGTTTCAATAAATCAGTCCGGGAGCACGATGATAGAAAATGGCTGTCCTGTAAAGCTGCCCCGATGGAGAATGGTGCCAATGGTCGACCAATTCATGTTAAAAGAACGAGCATTGTCTGCCTCTTTTCACCGCGATCCATCCTCTTAATTATTTTCACGTTTGTCACCATTGTTATTGCCTGGCCCTTCTTAGCAGTACCAGCTTTATCACCGCTGCTTTTACACTTCTCCTCGGCTTATATTGCACTGGCAGAGGATACACGCTGCACATGACAATGTACGCTGAACATGTGATCTAACATCCACAATTACGTACTGTATCTTCAAAAGTTCGTAACTCATATGTTATTTACGTAGGCGACCTACTCTATATGCATATCTTAGTAAGGGTTTTTATTCCTTAGAAACATAATGTACATAGTATACATAATATGCATACTTCTTTAGTGTTCACTCTGATACTCTTCTCTTTATTACTCTTTTTCTCTGATCACGGTTTAATGAGCTTAAAAGTCTGTTCATTAAAGTAAGAGGAAACCTCAATGCCCTTCAACCATACATGCATTTTTGTTACAAACTTCCTGACCTTCTTAGTTCTCAAGACTCCAATCTAATTTAGTTGAATATTTATTTGATGTATATATTTTATTTAAGTTAGGTAATATTTATGCAAATAATGTATTTAATACTGAATGTCTTACTTTTATGTATCTCATGAATTACAAAGTTTAGTGTATTTTCAAATTGCCTTCATGCAGCAGAAATGGAAGCACTCAGAAAGGTACATCACAAGAGTCATCATCAGTGTTTCATTTCATAGCTGGGAGATCTGCGAGATATACATTACTTGAAAACTGATTCTGATCTGCTGTGCTGCTTGAGAAGTAATTATTTTTCTTTTCAGGTTCTATTATAAATTGTCCTCATGTATCCTTAAATATATAAACATATACCTTTAAATTATAGAAAACATCATTATGTTTGGTCAAAGCTCCACATACTTTTGGTCATATAGTATACATCCATATGTTTGTCCAGCTATCCATTCATCCATACATAATTCATTCTTTCTATCTATCTATCCATCTATCCATCCATCCATCCATCCAATCACTTGACATTTGGGTGGTTAAATATAGAATTACTACTCTAAGCTGACATTAGTTTGTGCTGACTGTATTTCTGTTCTTGGCTAATAGAAGTTGAACCATAATCTTCTGCTGTTGGAACCAATCCACCTCAATGTTTGATGTGTTATGCATTCTGAGACACTTTTCTCCTCATCCTGGTTGTAAAGAATGGTTACTGTATTATGCAATTTAATTTATGCAGCTGGTGTTTTTATTACAGAAACAGAAAAAACACTTTCTGTGTTTTGTTGACCATTTGTTTGCTTAGAAGATTTCTTCCAAAATTGTGGTCATACAGTGTTGTATTTTGATGTGAAACATCAAGTAGAGCTCTTCTGAACCTAGTCTTTTCTTTATATAACATATACAGATATTCCAAAAGTCAGCAGCGCTCACAGCTGGATATCTTTTCAGCATCACTGCTGTGGTTTATGTTACACTGTCAAATAAAATATTGGAAGGCATTCCAGAAAAATCTCTCACTCTCTTTCTCTCACTCACGTTTGCTCTCTATCTCCCCAAAATATATCTGTCTATTCAGCCAACAATCCATAGAAGCAGAAGCAAAATTTGAGGGTTGTTAAAGCCCAAACATATGGAAATCACTTGGAGCAAGGTCAGGACTATATGGGGATGTGGCACTAACTGTAATGTGAAAATGATGTTCATGGATGATTTTGTCTAGAGTTCCCACAGACAGTTGCATCTCTTCCACAAGTTCATGACAAATCATCTGTCGATTTTCCAGTATCAGGCATTCGACTCGCTGGATGTCAAAGGGAATGACTGCAGTGGGCTCAGAGCCACCTCGTCTTGAATCATCATTCAGAGATGTACAGCTTTTTATAAAATGTTTACACCATTTACTTAAACATAAGGATGTAACAAATTATTTAACAAAAGGATTAAACAAAAGGAAAAATTTAAAACATAATAAAAATCATCTTATCGTAGCGGGTCATTGTATTCGATAAATACAACCTCAGCCGAACAACAAATAACTTTTTTTTTCTCTGTGCCATTAGTTATTTCATCAAATCATGTGGACAATAATAAGTACCCCATAATTCAATAGGTAGTAGAGCCTACCTATGGTTCAAATCAGCTACAACTTGAATTTGTTTTCTGTATGACTTTATCAATCTCTCACCCTATTCTTCTTGACAGAATTGTTTCTGTTTATTTATTTTTGGGCATACGCTTAGGCAAAACTCTCTTAAGGTCCCACCCAGCATTTCAGTTGGATGGAGGTCCAGACTTTGACTAGGCCCATCTAAAACCTTGATTCTATTATTTATCAGCCATTCTGATGTAGATTCACTGGTGTGCTTTGGATCATTGTCCTGTTACATAACGGAATTTCAGCAAGTTTAAGCTGTCAGACAGATGGCCTCATATTTGTCTCTAGCATACTCTAGTATACAGAAAGGTTTATAGTTGACTTGATGACTGCAAGGTGCTAGGTCCTGGCTTCCAAAACAAGCCCAAATCATTCTCTACCCTCCATCACCATGCTTGACAGAGGGTATGAGGTGTTTCTGCTGAAATGCTGTATGTTTTTTACCAAGCATGGCACTGGGCATTAAGGCCAAACAACTCCACTTTGGTCTCATCTGTCCATAGGAAATTGTACCAGAAGCCTTGTGGTTTTGTCGGATGCAGTTTTGTGACCCTCATTTGTGCTTCCATGTTCTTTTTAGTCTTTCTACTGGCAACCCTTCCAAATAAACCCTACTTGTTCAGTCTTCTTCTAATTGTGCTTTAACATTTTACTTGACGTAGCTATTGTTTTTTTTTTTTTTTTTTTTTCTCAGAGCATTGCACAGTCTGACCTTGGGGTGAAGGAATCTTTCTAACTCTACAGTAGTTTGCTGAATTCAAAATAGTTTGGGAAATGGTTTCACAACCCTTTTCAGATTGATTTGCAACTGTTACAAATGGCTGTATATGTTAAAAAACACTTACTACCATACTAAATAGCATTTATTGCCTCTGTCTTATATTATTCTGATATACTTATTAAGTTCCATAATTATGATTATTCTTGTGTTTGTAAGGTAGGTGCACTCAGGCAGGTGGCTCAGTGGTAGGTTTCTTGCGTGCCATATTCACAAAACAGTAGATCAAAGCACAAAAGCATGAATACATACTTCATTTACTGACCGTTTTATATATGACAATATCAACTACATCACAGTAGCTATTAATCTGAAACTATAAACAAATGTAAACTCTCACAAGGTAGGAAACTCTCAAACTGTAGGAAACATACACTGCATCCCACTGAATTAATAATTTGACACACACCACCAAACATGCCCTAACGCTTTTTATCTTCTCTGTCTTTCCCTCTCCCACACTCTCTTTTTCTCCCTGAGAGAATATGTGAAGATATGAGAGTTTTTATTTAATCAATTATTCAGCATCCTAAAGTACTCTTTGCAAACTAAGGAAAGATATCTGTGGAAAGGGACCAAACACACTTTGTTGAGCTTGTTCAAAATCTAAGGTAAAACCTTTTAACAGAGGGGCCAAGAAGGAATGGGCCATCAATTTTTCTCATCAGCTATTTTTTTTGGTCACATTATATATGTCTTTGATCCCTACTTAACACTGCCAACATATCATACGCAGTAATATGTTTACATACATTATTAAATGAGCTGAAATTTTTTTCAATTTATAAAGGAACCACTAGCATTTTTGCTGTTGGCCACTCTTGCCCTTCTGTCCTTATGACTGTTGTGCAATAACAGGACTCACACTGTCCGGGTCCTTATTGGATCAGAAGCTGACCAAAACCTGATTGCAATCCCTCCTGAGGGGCGTCTCCCCCAAGAAAGACGCCATGAACCAGAATCACTTGCAACTGAAATTAGATGACCATCTTCTTCTTCGACAGGCTTGGGATTCTTCTTTGTGAAGGAGAAAGACAATTCTTTATGGCCTTTCATTGACCATTGTGGACTCAGTTGCATTCCTGTTAAGAAACGTTATCCTAAAACTGCATTTAACACGCCCACCAGTCACTATGAATATATGGTGCATGGCCTTTTGGTTCAATTAATACATCTGCCATTGTCCAAGCCTTGATTAATGACATCTTTTTGAATGTGTTTGCATTTGTCTACTTGTACAATATTTTTAATGTTTTCTAACTCCCTTGATAAGACATAATCCATGCTCACCAGGTATTACAGAGGCTACTGGAAAATACTTTTTCTCTAGGCAGAGAAATATGAATTTCACTAGGAGTCTATCTCTTTTGTGGGGTTTGTGATATCTCATTCCAAGATCCTGATAGAGCCATCCAAAGTAGAAGTGGTCACTTACTGGCCAACACCACTCTCTGGACAGGAGCTTCAACATTTCTTAGGGCTTGCCAATTTTTACTTTACAGTATTTATTAAGAACTATAGCACCATGGCAGCTGCTCTTACAGCCCTCACCTCCAATAGATGCCCCTTCTAGTGGAACATAAGAGCAGACCTTCATAAGCCTTAAACAAATGTTTACTTCGGCATCTGTCCTCTCCCTCCCAGATCCTGCCCTCCAGTTCAGTATGGAGATGAATGCTTCTGAGACTTGGGCCAGGGCTATTCTTTCTCAGAGAATCACCTGCTGTGCAAAACTATGACATTGGGGACAGAGAGCTACTAGCTATCAAGCTAGCTCTTGAGGATTGAAGACCCTACAGTAGTTGGAGGGGACTCAGCATCCTTTCCTGGTTTGGAAAAATAATTTTTGCATATATAAAGTCAGCCAAGAGATTAAATTCCTGTCAAGCTCGCTGTTCATTATTATTCTCCAGGTTCAATTTCACCATATCATACTGCCCAGGTTCCAAGAACACCAAGCCAGATACTCTTTCTCGGCAGTTCTCTACCCCAGGATACATCCTCTACTGAGAACATCCTCCCATCACACTGCCTTGCGGCAGCTACCCAGCTAGAAATTGAAAACCTGGTCGGACAGGCCCTGGAATAGGAACCATGTCCAAGTAATGTTCCTCCCAACCGTTTGTTTGTAGCAGAGTCAGTTTGCCCACAGGTGCAAAAAAAGGGGCATTGCTCCAGGTTGGCATGTCACCCAAGAGTGGCACGTAACTTGTCTATGCTCCAGCAACATTTCTGATGGGCAACAATGAGGGAGGATGTTCTACACTTTGTGGCAGCGTGTGACACATGTGCCAGAAACAAATCCAATCAATCAACCAACCAATCAACCTACATCAGGCCTCCTAAGACCACTTTTGCCCATTGCCCTAGATTTCATTACAGAATGTCCCTTTTTAGTGTTGTTTAGGGTATCAACCCCCCGGTCTCAGGAGGAGGTGGTAGTGGTCTGCAAAATAAACTTAAGGTTGGTGAAATAACAAGCGGATCAAGACCACTTCATGCAAATTATCCCCTCGGTTTATTGGTCCATTCACCATTACCAAGGTTATTAACCCTTGCGCTATTGTTACATATGCCAGCAACTATACTCCGGATAAACCCTACCTTTCATATCTTTCAAACCATACACCTACAGTAGTACCCATACTCCTGCCTACCACCCCCCCCCCCCCAAACCTCTCTGCTCCTTCGCCTCCTTGACTCAATGATGGGGTGAAGCCTTCTCTGTCCGCAGGTTTCTAAATTCTCGGCATTAAGGACAAGGCATTCAATATCACAATTCTTGATCACAGAATTGTGTGGGCTACACCCAGAAGCACCAGCTACTACATCAAGTGGTGCTCGCAGGGGTCGGGGTACCGTCAAGTATTGCCCCAGTGCCTCATCGCCATAGTTATGTACTTTCGCTTTATGTACTTTGATTCTTACAATTTGCTTTACATATATTTTTTTCCCCGATCTTGACCTCGTCTGTTTCTGGTTTTCATCTCTAATCTTGCGTTTTGGATCTCATTTCTGAATTGTGTATTTTAGACCCGAACTTTCACTCTGCCATCACAGAAGTATTCATCAGCCACCACACAGTACCTCTCTTGCTCAGGAACGACTCTGAACAACACCCCCCTCAGCGCTGTTAACCTGAAATTTGCACTCAGGCTCCTCATTTCAGCAGTGACCTGACACTAGCATTTAATCATAGTATGACTTTTTTGACATGCACAATTAGGTTCTTCCCTCTTTGAAGTATTTCATTTGCTGGAAATATAAAAGAAAAAGAAGTTCCCCAAAACTTTAGTGTTACATTAGTCTTCCCATCTCTTCTTGTCTTGCCCTATATATACTCAGCAAAAAAAGAAACTCCCCTTTTTCAGGACTGTGTATTTCAACAATAATGTTGTAAAAATCCAAATAACTTTACAGATCTTCATTGTAAAGG